>VZRF01012768.1:248549-329969 GCA_013396875.1 Vireo altiloquus
AAAAAAGTAATATGTGTGTGTGTGATTGAGATTGAGGAGGGATCGGGGCGGAATGTGGGAGCTGTTACTGGGGGAAGGAGCCAAGCGGCGCGGAGCAGCCGGCGGCCCGCAGACACTCCGGGTGCCCGGCCGCGCCGAAATGGGCGCCGGCGGAGGGAAGGGAAGGGAAGGAAGGGAGGGAAGGAAGGAGGAAGGGAAGCAGCGGAGCCGGGAGGCGAGGCCAGGCGAGGAGGAGCGGCCCGGCCCGGCCACACAAGCCCAGCGCGGGGGTCGGGGAGGGGGACCCGAGCCCTGACCCCTTCCCCGGCAGTGCGGGAGGGGAGGCGGCCGCGGGGAAGGGGAGGGAAGGGAAGGGGAGGCCGCCTGGGCACGGCAGGCCCCGGGCCGCGGAGCTTTTCTAGGAAAGGCATTAAACTGCGCTGCCAACTGAGCTTATGTAAATGCAGGATGTAACATGGTGGTTTGCCTCTCTCCTCGCAGCCCGTCGCGGTTGGCCATGGCACCTGGCACGGGCCTCCAGCCCCGCGCCCCGCTACCGCCTCTGCCCTCTCATTGCATTTAATGAAAATAATCCTCCGCAGCGGTAATGCAGTGTCCTACCTGGATGCTGCTCGTTTTTTTAGAATTGAAATGCTGTTTTGTCATCTATATAGCCGCATTGTTTGTTTTTGAAAGCGAGCTTTGTTAATCAAAACCACATTCATCACCAGGCAGCCCTTTCCATCTTAAAAATGGTTTTGCAACAGCATTTCACACTCTTGGGCGATGGTCCAGCACTCTCATGTCCGGACATTGGCACCCGTGCAGAGTCCCAATGACCACAAACCCTGCACGGATCCTATGGCATAACATCTGATGTTATCCCAGCTCATTCCAAAGGCTCGCCACGCACCCTAGCCCAGCTCTGGTGCTGCTCAAACAGGGCGTCCACATCACCACTTTCAATTTCAGAACTTGATTTCACTGCAGCTGGCAGTGGATAAAGAGAGGGCCATCAATGTAGTGCTTCTTTTTTTTTCTTTTTTCTTTTTTTTTTTTTTTGTGGATAGAGCTTGGCATTGCCACAGAATTATGCTAGTCCTAAGATAGCAGTTCTGGATTTTATTTCAGTCCAACACCTGGGATGTACCATAGGCAAATTTTGCCTACCTGAGCATCATTGCACAAGCAGATGGGGCCCATCAACTCCACAAAGCCTTGGATGAGTGTCTGAGTGTAATATCCCCTCACAGTACTCATTTTCTTCAGAGTCAAGCCCATGGATTTTTCCTCCCTTTGTGAAGAAAAAGGTTTAAATACTTGCAGAAAGTGTGGGGTTTTTTTGCATTGCAAAATTATTTAATTCTTGGAAAACTCTGGCCCTTCAGACCACTTGCTTGAAGAGGCCAGAGTTGCATAAAACATAAATCTCTCTAGAAAGCCAGGAAGCATATTTGTAACTGAAAATCACTTGGTGTCCAGCATTTATTTCTGTAATGATTTTGGTGGCCCAAGTGGGCAACTTTCTCTTTCCACCAATGGTATGTAGGCTGTCTGTGTTAGGTATGTAAAGAGGCAATAATACTGAAGACTATATCCAGTCCAATTCCAAAATCTGCTGAAAGTCAAGAAATTTAAAAGGGGCAGAAAATGTGGCAAGGCACTCATTAACACGTTCATGCATTACAACCTTAGATCTGTCCATGCTTCTGAAGGAGTTTGACCTCTTGACACTCTGATTTATTTCCAGGTGAAAGAAGATAAGCAATAATAGCGTATGAAGGAAGGAGAACAGGAATATGCACATAGCCTAAGGCAAGAGGAAAGGGGGGGGACTGGGGGACAGCAGGGGCCTAAAGAAGGGTATGTGAGAAGTCCATGGGATGGGAGTGAGAGGTGTGAGAAACGGGGGAGGGAGAATCCCTGAAGTGTGCGTTGTTTGGCCCTCAGGAACTCCAAACACTATCTTCCCACCCATCTGCCGAGCAGCGACAACGTGCTGAGCTCAAGTCATCTGGCTGAAGGTCTCCGTGGTCTGGTGTTCTCCAAATGTTCAGTCGTGGCTCTGGGGTGCCAGGCTCTCTTTTTTAACACGATGACGTGCTCAACTGGGCGATTTCCTGAGGAGAAGTTCTGCTCTGCAGGATCTACAAAGTGCATTCTGGCAGATTTATGCCTTAAGGAAAAGGGCTTCTTTCTGAGTAGGGAGCATCTTCTACCCCACCTTAGCATAAATTCATTGGCAATTCATCATTTTTTGGTAAAAATGTTGTTTAGTTGTCCCCCATCCATTTTGTTCTGGTTTCTCTTTTTTCACGAAGGCGAACACCCTGCAGGACTGCACAAAGGTCTCTCGCTCTCTGTGATGAGCTCTAGGCTTTGCAGTTCTCTTGCCCAAATGTGCAGCTGGGCTCAGAGCTATGGGGGACACTTCCAGAGTGTATGGGAAGGTGGTTCTCACTTTCAGAGGTTTCCAGGAACGGATGTTGGGTAACACGGGGTCAGTTGAGCAGGTTGTGGTTCACAGCAGATTGTTCTGTGAGCAAGCTGAGCTCAGGGAGTTGGCTTTGCTTTCTGGGACAGCCACTTCTAAACAATAACTGCTGCTACATTTCCCTTCCCAAAGCAGCGAGAAAGATGGGATAAAACCCTAACTTTCAGATGTAAACTGGAGCAGATCTGAGGTCTTGGTTCATCCCTGTGTTTGAATAAAAGCGCACTCCAGAAGTTCTTCAGTGTCACAGCTGCTCATGGCCAGTGGCTCTGGCATCCTAATGACTGGAAAGTCTTCTCACACCCATATTTTTAAGACACATCCTTAAAATAGTTGAAATGACTTGTAACAGGGAGTGCTCGGCCTACCAAGCACATATAAGCAAATATTTGCAATAACTGGCCCAGTGTTTGCACAGCACTGAGCACACTGCCTGGACTCCATAAATAATAATACTTGGCACTTGCAGAGTGGTTTCCATTTTCAAAGCACTTTAGTCATAACCCTTGACACCTATACGGCCTTTTACATCTTTACAAGAATTAATTAATCCTCACAATGCCCTGTGAGGTAGGTATGCACTGCAATAATAACAATAACAACAATTAATAATTCATGCATTCTACTCAAAAATCACTTCAGGGATTAAAATGCATCTGTAATACTTGGGTTTTATTAACATTTTCCAGCAAATAATAAAACCCGTAGTATTGTGTTAAATCTATATAATATCCATCCATAAATCTTGTGTAGATCGGAGCGAGACTGAAGGCACAGCAAGGCATCAGCAGGAAGCGGGTGGCTGGCTCCAGAAAAGTTCAAGCCCAGTCCGCACGCAATCCAGGTGCCGGAATGGAGCTCGCCACGCACGGCAGGGTGTAAATAAATACCAGCAAACCAGGAAGGTTCTCTGTTCATTTTTAGCTCTTGTTTATGCAGGGGCTCCCCCAGGCTGGGCGTGCGTGACCCCATCCTGCACAAACACAGCACCAGGAAAGCGCAGGCGCTCGCTGGGTGAGAAAGGGCAGTGACTCAGCACCGCTCTGAGACACCGAGAGGGCAGGGAGGAGCCTGGACAGCACCAGGCTAACACTTTCCCTCGTAAAAATTACCATAGTGCCTTTGATATGCAGGCAAGCCCCAGTCAAACCTGATATTTAAACCAGCGGGACTTAAATCCTGTTGGTTTAAACAGAAGAACCATCGTGCTCCCACAGGGGAGCTCCGGCCTTGGCAGGGCAGGGGAGGGACCGTGCTCTCCACATGGATGGATCCCCCACAAAGATGCTTTTGTTGGTTTGCATCCCAAAGTGGATTAACGTGAGCCGCAAGGGCACTTTATTCCTAAAGAGCAGGTACACCCACACCTAGCAATTCCACCATGACTTCCCCGTGACTTCCCTACGACAGCAAGCTCTGGATCGGAAGCACTGAACAGTTAGGCCTGGAGGCCTCCAAGAGTTTATATTTTTTCTTCTAATTTGAGGGAGATAGCAACATTAAAAAAAAAAAAAAAAACCACCACAACAAACCAAAACAAAAAATCCTCTAAATTATTTTTCTTTGTGTTGTGCATACTGAGAAAGGAAATGGAGGTTCACTGGTTTGAAGGCACTGGTTTTATTCCTTTTGAGGCTGCTGACAGTGACTCTTTGCTGGAGAGGACATGCTGGAAAAGGGCTTCTTTCTGAGTAAGGAGCATCTTCTATCCCACCTTAGCATAAATCCATTGGTAATTCATCATTTATTGGTAAAAAGTGCCCAACACTGGTGATCAACATACCGGTACAACTAGTTTCATCAGTTGCTTTAAAGCATACACACACATGGATAACCCTGTAGATCTCCATAAGGCAGGGAGGAGTCAATCCCAAAACAATCATCTCGTGGCTACACTTACCAGATCAATCTGGGCGGCTTCTGCTTCCCAGAATAAACAGCAAGAGCAGAGAACAATGTGAGCAGGTGAACAGTCCCTCGTTCACAGGCTGTTGATGGACTTTGTGATCCAAAGCCATGAAGTGGTTCTTTCAGAAGTTTCGGGACACAAGTTATCCTGCTTAGAGTGTGTTCATCTCTAACTTGGTATTCAGACACATGAACTGGTCAGCACTTTCCTGGTGCAGAGAGCTTCTGCAGGACATGGATGCTGGCCTTGGCCCTTCTGCACAGGGGCAATTTCACATTGCTATTTTCAAAATCTACCATAAGACCCTAAAAAATAGCACATCCCACTGTTGACCGAGGTCAGGACTGCTGCAGGATGGGGATACTTACCAAGCAGAATCTGGCCTCACTCTTTTATTGCTGCTGAGTTCCCACCCAGAGGTCCATCATTCCCTGAAGAGTTTAAGTGGAGCAGAGATGTGTGTGTGAAGGTGTCACACCAAGGAGAGCTTCCAGATCAGTGCCAGAAGAATGTATTTTTAAAGGAAAAGTGAGAGAAACAAAGGATAGGAGATGCCCACTGCTTGAGCTCCTTCAAGCACCCTGCAACGGGTTCCTGCACCTTGGCTTCTCCTGGGGCACACTGCCCCTTATTTTTTTGGAGAAGAAAACCAGTGGGTTTGTTGCTGCAGTCCCAGGGTGTCCCTGCCCATGGAGGGCTGTCATTTAGAATGGCAGAGAATGTCCCTGCCCATCCGAGCTCTCACTGTGGTTCCTGGCATAAGAGGGAGGACAAAATAAAAGCTGAAGATCGTCCCTCGCCATCCAAAATCTGGCCCCTGGAGGATCGGTGGAGGTTTCACGCAAGAAGAGGAGAAAAATGAGTGAACATCAAGGAAAGATGCTGATGTAAGGCCTCACTCTGGGAAGCAGCACAGACTGACCTCAGCGGGTTTAGTTATTGCAGGTGCAGCGCTGGCATTGTTACAGGCATGGGAACAAATTTATGTTTTGGCTTTAATCATTTGCTAAGGATTGAGGGTTGGGGTTTTTTTTGTTTCAGTGGGTTTTTTTGGTTTTTGGGTTTTTTTGCATACGTAAATATGCACATTTTTTAAGATGGAAAGAAAACGTTACTTCTCAGACAGAAACACTGAAGCAAGGCCCCTGTTAACTCTGAGGTTATGGCAAAGCTCCCTTCACAGCAGGCTTGTAACTCAGATGTTACAACCTACAGTGGCTGATTGAGCAAATCCAAACTTGTTTTATTTTAACACAGTTATGAAAAAGGGTGTGTCCCAGCTGCTCTTGCACACCTCTGAAGTTTCAAGCAAGATGTATCTGGCCCTCATAGGAGATCAAACAGATTATCTCACAGGGCCAGGATGTGGTTGCAAAAAATTCAGCCTTGTAAGCGTCATAGTGATTCATAATGTAATCTACATTACTTGATGTAATTACTGCAGTGTAAATAAAGGCACAAGTACAAAAGGTATAATATTTGTTATTTACCTTGATCTCTGTCACATACTATTTCCTGTCAGTCCAAGAATCCAACCAGCCTGAAGAAGATTTCTCTTTCTTGCCCATACTTAAACTCCGCTTTTCTTTCATTATACCAACATTGTTCTGGTTTTTATGTGAGGGGAGGACAGAGCCAGGACTGATTCTTTCCCTAATCAGAGTCCTGAAAGACTCCTGATGTGGCCTTCTGCAAGCTGTTTATTATCAGGGCATGAGCTTCTGCCTGTAAAAAGAGAGGACTAACACAGCTGCTAATGGCGATTATATTATTGTTAACACATAATTATCTATCTCACAAGAAAATTGGGAGGGAGAATTAGCATTTATGATAATATTATTTATGTGAGGGATATATTTTATGTCTTGAGGACAGCAATGTTGAAAACCACCTTCTAATTAGGTTTCACTAATGATGGTGTCAAAAAGGTGTAGAAAAAAATATCAATAGGTACACTTGAAGGCCCCTGGTTTTATTTCTTAAATTATTCGCATCAGCTGCTTTCTTGTAGACAGATATGCTATATCCACTTATACCAGATGTTAAACATTGTTTTCTAGCATATTAAGCATAAAATGAATGACAAAGATGGCAGTGCCAAAGCACACCCTGCCGTATGTTATGAGACAACTTGCTCCAGTGATTAAAGCCCTTGAAGTCAATAGAGGTGTTGTAGTTGTTGAGTTGTTTTTGTTTCTCCATCTCGCTGGGCATCAAGGATTCCATCCTGGGTCTCCAGCCTTGTCTTTCACTGCACATCACTGATGTGCTTAACACTCAATTAAAGCACACCCAGGATTTATTCCACTCAATCCCTTAGCAAGAGGGTGACTGCATGTAGCCAGAGGGAACTGACAGCAGCACAAGTCCAGCCAGAAGGATAACTTCACTGAGGCCTGCCGTATTTCCCCTTTTTATAGTCAATTACCTACATTTCCTTGAACACCCACTTCTTTCAGTTTTATTCTTGAGGACTTGTGATAAGGTATCAAACTTCCCCGAGCCGCCTGTAATCTTCACCCCCTCCCGACGACAGTAACTGTGAGTTGCTGCAGTAGATTAAGCAGCACATTCCCACAAAACATTTCCAATACGAGACCAAATTTTATGAGCTGTGCGAGCATCCTGTGTAACGTTCCTAGCAGGTACATAAAACACTTCAGGGTATGTACAGAAAGAGAGATCCAACTGGGTCGAGCAGTGCATTAGGAATAGCTGTCAATATTTCACAGTGCTCGATGTGTGCCACAACATGAGACCAAAAAACACACACACACACACCAAAAAAAAAAAAAAAAAGCAGAAAAAGCTCCCCAAATCTCACAGTGGAAGAATGAACTGAGAATTATTTCCTCAGCTGAGCCAATATTTCCTACAACACAGCTTTCTGTGAGTCAGCCTTTTTGTGCCACGGAACTTAAAATAGCAAAAGTGAGATAACAGTAGGCTTGTTGGAAATAGAAATTTGCAAGGGATACAAGAAAACACACAGAAAAAACCTCAACTTTTAGACCTAGAGAGTGGTGATGAGCATGGCAATGATCTGCTGGTAATAGACTACCGTAAGAATTTATCAAATGCTCCTAAAATAAAGTGACATTTATCTGAGATTGTAAAACATGGAGAATCACAGGTATGCGGGCAGCCCACCACAGGGATTTCAGCCACTCCCCAATCCTCCTGCAGCACTGAGGGCAGAGAGCACAGCACCTTGACTCCTCTCTTTCTCTCTCTTTGATAAGCAGGAGTGTTTCATCCCAACCCCAGCACCTCCTTTAATTTTGCTTACACTGCTGAGAAGTCCTGGGCCAGCAGAGAGGAACCTCAGGCAAATTCCACACTGATTCCACATAGTTCAGGACATGACTCAATAAATATACACAGAGGAGGAGGGAGAGTATCTCTAGAGGCAGAGTGAAGCAGGGGATGGGCTAGCATTTATGCAGGCTTGTTGGCCACATGCACATCAGTGGTTCTTCCAGGACTCTGTCACAAATGAGTTTAAAGCCCAGATGAAATGCATCTTCCACCAAATCCTTCCCTATTTGCTTACATGATGTGCAGTGCACCCACACAGGAGAGTTCCCACTGGGAGCAAAGATCATGCACTCACTGGTAATTAATTCTGCACTGTCAACTAGAAGTGATTAACAGGCAGAAGGGGTGGAGCCCCACTGTGGCCCCGCTGCGGGCTGTATGAAAATTAAGATTGTTAAAATGTACCCCAAAAAAAAAAGGCAGCCCAGGTCTTGGACTTGTTGGGGTTGCCTCTTTCCTTACTGGCTTAATGAAGTCTCCTCTACAAGTGCCCTGTCCACCTCAGATTTCATCTGCTTGCTCATGGTCCATATGGATAAGTTCCCTCCATTCCTCTGTATTTAGGTTTAATACGTAACATTTGCTAACTCAGCTGGCCATGGGGCGTTTTGCAAAGAAGTGGCCCCACACGGATCCATGGCATTTATTTTTAATTTCTTCCTATCAAACACTGGTCCCGTTCTACAAGGCACCAGGCAGAGGCAGCTGCACCAGATGTGTAATGTAAGCAAAGCAAGCTGAGGCACAGATACTGCCTGGATTTACACAGCAGGTTATTTTTAAAGCTGAGAGCAAAACCTCCAGGCTCACTCCATCCGGGCTGTGTCTCGGCACTGAGATCCAGAGTTTCCATGCAAGCACCTTCTTCCCCTTCATCACTCAGGAATTTTTATTTTAAAAAGTCTCTGAGGACATAAAAAACCTTTCATTTCCCACATCCTGTCATTAGGCAGCTGTGCTGCAAACAATGAATGATGACAAACCAAAGCAACAGTTTTAACTGAAGAAGGATTACACTTGGCATCGCTATTTGTTATGTGGCTTACTGGACAGCAAGACAAATGTGTACTTCTGCTGCCCTTTCCTGCTGCCAGCTCCATCCCCTATTAATACCTAGTGGCACGATTGGAGAAAACACCACAGCAGAAACAGCTGCAGGATGAGACCCCAAAAATCAAATGATGTCTGGGCCAGCAAGGGCTGGGGGTCTGCAGTCTTAGATAGGACCCTTGGTTCCTCTAGGCTGAATTCTCACCTCTAGCACTGACTCAGTGGCTATCTGATGCTTCAGGAGGAAGAAAAAGATTTGGACAAGCCTTCTGGTCTGTGATGCTCTCACGTACACACAGAGAGACAGCTGTCCTGACCAGGGGGGAGCAGCTCACCACAGAATTTTAACCAAAATCCTGCTCCCTTGCATTGCATTATTCTCCACCGAGTAAGGTGAAAACATAACCAACCCACGCCTGATTAATTATCAGACAGTACTTGCAGAGGTTTAAGTAATATCACACTTTGCTTGTGCATCCTCCAAAGCCTTGCTGGTAATGATGATACATGGCTGTTAGCAGACATGCCATTTAGAAACTGGAGGTACAGAAATATTCCCCGAGGAGGCTGCCAGCTTTACACAAATGGATGTGGATGTATAATCACATTATTCTGCACCAACGTGGCACTTCTGAAACAAGAGGCTCGAATTGCTGCACCCAGCAGGGCACAGAGCTCCCCCCCAAGCAGGAGGGACGGCAGACCCTGTGCAGCGAGTGTGAGCCCTTCTGAGGGGTCAGTCCAGCCTACAGAGTTGGTCAGGCCACAGACAGGACCCTGCTCATGCCAGCCCCTCCCCGAGCATGGTCCCAGGCATGCTGGCACCCGGGACCCCTCCCAGGGGTCGCAGCCATGGGGTAGGACAGGCCCTGCACATACAAAGCAACACTGAGCAATGTCTGCTTGGAATCATTCTTGGGTCCTTCTGGGCCATCTCTCCGTGCAAACACAAGACCCATTCAGCCCAGGTCGTATCCGCAGTAGATCAGGAGTCAATGGGATCATTCATGTCCCGAAAACCCTGCGTACACTCAAATTGTTCCTTTGGCAGTGGCTCGGAGTGGCACTGCCCTGGACTCCCAGCCCCTGTCACTGCTGCATTCACACTGCTCCACCTCCGTGAGGTCCACAGCACTTGGGCAAACATAAACAAAGGCAACATTACGGCCCCATTTTGCATCCAAGGTTGCAAATGGTATTTCTATTTACTATTGAGCTTCTCTTTATTCGTCGGATACATTAGAAAATCCATTAAAGAAGAAATTAGGGATCTAATGACCTGCACAGTCATTCGAACCTGGTGTTTCAGATACAAGCATCAAATATAGTTCAGTGCCTGCATCTCCTCTCAGCCGATGACTCACTGGAGGTGGGAGCAGCGTGATGAGACAGCCTTACTCACCCTCCACACCGGGAACAGGCTGGCAGCACTCACAGTGTGGAGCCATCACAGCTGCCCGGCGGGCAGGAGAGGCCCTGGGGCTGTGCCAGGGGCAGAGAGGGAGCAGGGCGAGGGCAGAGAGGGCAGAGAGGGCAGACAGAGCAGAGAGAGCAAACAGAGCAGACAGAGCAGAGAGGGCAGTATGGGCAGACAGCTGCCCACTCACAGTCGAACTGCTGGGAACTGGGGTGGCTGGGAAGGAAGGAACAGCGTGGATGGCTGTGGTATGGCTCTGTGTGTGTGTGTATAAAATGGAAATGTTTAGAAAACAGGAGCGAACTGCAGCACATCTGCCTCACAGCTCAGTCTGTCCTGCAGGTGCAGTGGGGACAGTGACTTACCTGTGGCTCTGCAGGGAGTCACCACTCAAGGGCAGGGTGACAAGAGCACTTCGCTGTAGCCAGACCTGAGGTTTCAGCAGCAGCTCCCCTTGAACTCCTACAGCAGCTTTGAGCTGGCACATCCCCAGCTCCTTCATGTTCTGCCATCACAGCACTGCAGTGAGGGCAACTTTTCTGATAGGACTTTCTATCCCAAATCTCTTTCTAACAGATGACACCAGCCAGGTTTCCCAATCTTAAATTTGCGGTGAGCTCCACAAATTGTCTGAGTGCCACTGTTGTATATATAGATCTATACTTGAACTGTGTCTGTGCTTCTTCATTTCATTAAACAAGCTGAACAATTCAGCAGCTGGTTTTATGCCTCCAGGCACTTGGGTTGTCTCTGATTTTTACTTGTCTCAGAGTTCATGTCTGCAATGAATGGCTTCTCTGGACATTGAGATAAAGTAAATGGTAAAATCTTCCCCAATGAAGTGGCTCCCACCAGCATGGAGCAGGGAACAGGCAGGGCTGGGACTCTGCTCATATCACATCCCTCCCTTTGCCAGCATCTGAATCAGGGGAGAGCTGTACCATCACCAAATCTCCACTCTTAGTGCGACAGAAGAAGCTGAGCCACAATTTAGCCATCCTGAACATTGCTACAGCCTTCATCCCCCTTCCAGCAGTATAACAGAGTCCTTTTCTCCCTTGGCTGCACAGCAGCAGAGTTTTCTTCCCCCACACCCCAGTGAGGAAGGTTTTGCAGCCTTGAAATGAACTGAAAAGATCTCGAGCAGGGGCTCAGCTCAGCAGTTTAAGAGCTTGTCACACATTGCATCTCCATCACTTTCAACGGGGTCTGAGATTGTTTTGCAAGTGACTAACGTGGAGCTGCAAAAGATTTAAAGCTTTCTAATAAATGCCATGTTCCCCCTTCACTGCACACAGACACAGACACAGACACAGACACACACACACAGAGCATTGTTCTAATGCCTTGCTAAGCTTTCTAACTCCTTCTTACATCACTCAACATAATCAGCCATTTGGCCCTGAGTCAGTGTTTCCATGAAGCAGAGTCAGTGTAAAAAGCTTTCAAGGCACTGGGATTGTTTTTGCTTCTGTAATGCTTTAAAAATGCTATATCTTGGGACTGAAGACTATTCAGTGAAAACACGGCATTTCTGGATGCCTTTCAGTTCTTGCATCAGAAATGCTGGTGCTGGGAACCAAATTGTTCCCATATTTGAGCTTGGTACCACTTTGTTTTCAAAGTTTGTAAAAACAAATGACTATAGACTTGAATATATTAATCACGGGGAAACGGAAACAGCTCGAGAGGACTCTCTGGCCCCCTTTGTACTTTACATAAACAGCAGGTCTCTGCTTACCAGTGGCCACATTTTGGGCCAGATGAAAGCAATTAGGATGGTTCACATGTGTGTTCAAGTCTCCAGGCAGTATCAGGGCATGGCTGTGTTCCGACCAGCCCAGCACTGAAATGCCAGAGCCCATGGGCAACAGAATGCAGGGAGATTTAGATTAGATATAAGGAAAAAATTCCTCAAGGAAAGGGTTGTCAGGCATTGGAGCAAGCTGCCCAAGGAAGCCATGAAGTCACCATCCTTAGAAGTGTTAAGAACACATGGATATGGCACTTGAGGACTTGCTTTAGTGGTGAACATAGAGGTGGTGCTGGGTTGACAGCTGGACTTCATGACCTTAGAGGTGTTTACCAACCTTAATGATTCTATGAATCCTTTTAGGGGTCTTTTGAGGATCCCTTTTGGGATCGCCTTCCAGCTGCCCCACAGGAATGTACTCCAGCTTCTTAGCAGACATGTCCCAGTAGCCTCTCCTTATCCCTAGTGACACTTAGGTGGCATCAAATGTGGCGTGGGGACAGGGGTGACACACTACCCATGTCATTTGACCGCTGATAAATGTATTTCTCATCTCTGCTTATTACACATTATTGCTCACTACTGCCCGGATTTATTTTGCTTTCCAAGGGGAGGAGTGGTGGAAACACTGTCAGATCAGCAGGACTGCAACACACAGGCATTTCGGAGTATTTACGTCCATTCTAAGCCATCCCCTTACTTCTTCTGTTTTCAGAAGCCAGAGTGCAGTTTCTGCACTGGTTGCAAAGACTACATGACACCAGTTGTAACTGCTGACAGGTTTAAATGTCATCTGAGCAGAGGAGTGGTGAGGAAGGCTGTGGTTTGAATTCTAACAGGGAGCAGGAGCTGGTCGAATATTGCTGGTTTGAGGGATGCTTAGGGCAGGACCAGAAAGTCTCTCTGCTCTGAAGTGATACATGTAGTCAGCAAGAACAATGTTTTCTGGAAAAATGGTGGGTTTGTAACACAAATCTTTACAAACAGGTCTGCTGTCCTATGGAAAATAGTTTGGGGTTTTTTTTCTAACAAAAAAAAAAATAATTTTGTCTTCTTTTTTCCTCATGGGGAGAGCTACCAAGCTCAGCCACATCCCCAGTGAGGCACCATGACCAGGAACACCTTGATTCCCATTTGAAAGGGCATCACGTGGTGACACAGGACGTGTGTCATGGCCCACAAAACTACCCAGCAAGAAAATCTTCCAATCAGAACTTTGAGCTTTGAATTGAAAGGTTTGTCCTCAGATCTTCAAGTTTCAACTTTTCAGTTTAAAAAATCTATATTCTTTGGGCTTTTTGTTTGGTTGGTTTTTTTGTTGGTTTGTTTGTTTGTTTAGGTCCAGTAGAAAGGACAGTTAATAACTTCCCTTTCTCCTTGGGGTAGAGGTGAGCCATGTGTTGTCTCTAAAAACCAAATAATAGCTCCTGAGTTTATCTCAAAAAAACCTCTAAATTTTTTTGGTGGTTATTATTAAACGACAAGTTTTATCTGCTCTTATCATCTCAGTACTAAGGGGGAAGTTGAAGAGTTTTCTAAGAACTTCTTAAACTGCCAGTGAAAACCAACATTAGAGATAAACCACAGTATCTGAAAATCAGAAAATAGCTTCTCTCCAGCTGTGTTATCAAGCAGCAGCACAGCCCTGTGAAGTGCATTTATTGTGAAGCGACTGAAGAAAAAAATTTGGGGAAAACACTGGGAAGCACGAGGTGTATTTTTGGGCACTCATTGATGTGCACAGCCTTCATCTGAGAAAGAAAAAAAAGCCCTTAATCCCTCAGATATATCAGGAACTCTCCAGATTATCAGAATCTAAAATTGGAAGAGATTAAAAAGTTGTATTTTTTTTAAAATTTTTTTAAAAAGAAATGTCCACCAGAGTCTGCAGAAAAGCACTTGGCTGCTTCCAAGGGATGAGCAAGGACCAGCCGTGGTCCCTCTACTCAAGGCAGGTCAGCTCCATGGCCATTGCGTGCAGCACAGCAATCCTGATAATGTTTCCCCTGAAAACTTCCACATATATTGAATCATAGAATCATTTAGGCTGGATAAGAGCTCTAAGAACATCAAGGAACCTTACGGACCGTCTTGTTCCAACTCCGTGCCACAGGCAGGGACACCTTCCACCAGATCCCGTTGCTCCAAGCCTCATCCAACCTGGCCTTGGACACTTCCAGGGATGGGGCAGCCACAGCTTCTCTGGGCACCCTGTGCCAGGAGCTCCCCACCCTCCTCCTGAACTACTGAACACAGCCTTGGGAAGGATAAATATTGGCCCCAGTTCAGCTGTGATCAGGCACAGGGCGTGTGTGGAGACAAAGAAGCCACACGATCTCATGGATCTGTCGAAGCAGTTTCTAGCCACAGCAGCCCAGAGAAAGACAAAAGGTTCAGGTAGCACATTTAAGAGCAGCCCGAGCCCAGGGTTACCCTGCATTTTGGAGGGAGGCTGAACTCAAGTGGTGAAGGAACACCAACCTCGTCACCAGTGGTGCAGGGGCAGGCACTGCTCTGAGCCTCCTTTCTCCTCCAGCAAGGGCAAAGGTAGCCAGATTTCAGTGGGGGGTTAAAGAAGGCTCAGTCTGAAGGCACAGCAAGATGCTGTAGGTGTTACCTTCACAGAATCACAGACTCATCAAGGTTGGAAAAGACCTTCAAGATCATCGAGTCCAACCATCAACCCAAACCATCATGTCCCCCCAAACCTAAACCATGTCCCCCAAATGGCACATCCAGAAGCCTCTTGAACACTTTCAGCGACTCCACCACCTCCCTGGGCAACTTATTTCAGTGTTTCACCACTTTTTAGTGAAAAAATGGTTCTAATACTTAATCTGAACTACCTTCTCTGACAAAATTTTTTTCTAATCCCCAGCCCAAGGTTTAGCCCAAAGGTAGAAGGCGTAGGCAAGGACCATAGCAAGTGCTTTTTGGAAAACACTGGTGTGTATTTATTTCAGTGTAGTTAGTTTGGAACTACAGTAGGATAAATGGGTCTAAGACCTAGTTTAGTTGTTAAAGGAAATGTATCTGACACTGACTTCAATAGACTAATTCCAGATTTATATTACACTGAGCCTAGAGCCAGTGAATACGCAGCACAGTGATAATTATAGAGAGCAATATAGAAAAACAAATCACCATATTAAGAGAAACAAATAGATTCTGGAAAAGTGCCATGTTTTTAAACTGGGCCACAGTGACTCGGGCTGGTCGGTGCCTATTAGATCATCCTCATGTCCAGGCATTTGCTTTCTATATCTTAATCATGTTGAG
This sequence comes from Vireo altiloquus, assembly GCA_013396875.1. NCBI lineage: Eukaryota > Metazoa > Chordata > Aves > Passeriformes > Vireonidae > Vireo > Vireo altiloquus. The sequence continues at coordinate 263,749 of VZRF01012768.1, forward strand.
AAGCTCAGGCAGAAGAAAGAAAAAGCAATTATCTTTCCCTTAAGAGAATGGTGTGTTTAAATAATAATAATAATGATGAAAGAACACTGGGCCAAATAAAAACCAGAGCAAAATCAAGGGAAAGGCAGATTCGATCCGACAGGACTTTCTCAGGCTTCCAGAGAGCATTTCCTCCTGCCCTGCAAACCCCCCTCCCCCAGCCTCCCCAGTCCACACAAAGCAAGAAGTTAAAGGTAAACATCTGTTTCTGCTTGCTAACCTTTCTTTCTTTCCTTAGGAGGCTCTTACTGCTGACAAGGGCACTGCACATATTTCACTCTGAAAGATCAAGCGAGGATAAAGGGAGCGGTTTCCTGCTCCTAAAAGACGCCCGTGCCAGCACGGTCATGCTGCTTAAGCATGGCCCTTCGTCATCGCCAGCATGAATGAAAAGCCAAGGCAGCCCTGGGACACAGAGAGACATCTCTTATAAATCAGGACGGCGAGCTGACCCCTGGCTCTGACATCGCCAAGCCACCATTTTTGACCTGTTTGTCATCACTTGGTCCTCTGGGCACAGTCTCTGCGAGCCACGGCATGGAGAAGGGGTGGGAGCAGCAGGAATTCCCCTGGGAAATGGTTCTTGCCCTGCATGCAGCAGCACATCAGCTCCCCATCCCAGCCACATCCCTCCTGCCCGCTGCAGCCCCTCTCCTGGGGCTCCAGTGCTGCCCCTCTGAGCTGCTCCCCAGGCCCTGCATCACCCTGTTATGCAATGCCAAGCGACATTTTATTTAGGCTGTTTCAGAGGAGCAGGAAGAAAAGTCACAACGCAATGCTTTCCAAATGCCCTTAAGCCCTACTCTTTCCATCCCTATTTTTCATCTCAGGCAGTGGAGCACAGTAAGTGCCCCTCTCTCTGCCTGGGCAGACCCCGAGCTCGCAGCCCAGGGCCCTCTTTCCCAAGCTGGGGTGCCTGCCCGCCGGCTCCAGCTGACCCGGCACACCCCTCGCCCTCTGAAACGTTGGAGAGATGAGATCATACAGAGCAGCTCTAAGACAAACATCCTGACAGCTCTCGCTAACATTTTCCACAGGTTTCTCAGGCTCCATTAGCTCTTGCTAGATCCTATCGCACAGCAGATGCCATAATTAATGGCTTGTGTACTCTTGCACACACAGGTTCTTGTAATCCCCCTGCTCCTTTCCAAACAGAGACAAAATTGCCATCCCGAGGCAGTGAACATGGTCAGTCAATCCATAGCTTGGCAATCACTTAGAACCTGTTTGTTTGACAAATTTCCCTCTATTCTTTTCACCTATATGTATTGAAAAAAAATTCATGGCCACCTCCCTTGTAAGGGGTAAGGCATAAACCAAAGGGCATAAACCAAAGGAGTAACTCAGCTAAAAACCTTCATCTCAATAATTTGCCCACAACGCTTGGGGACTGAGGAAAATAGACCCAAACTTTCTTGTCTGGATCTAAGCCTTACCTAGAGCCATGATGAGAGAGAAGTCATGGAAGCGAGAGGAGAGGGGCTGCCCTACAGAGGCAGTGCTGAAAGGGAAAGAGAAAAACTCAAGCTGCAAGTGAGTCCTTCCATTCTCTCAGGTGAGGACCAGAACCTCTTCCTGCCTGCAGCAGCATCCAAACATTCCCCTGGTGCTAATAAAATGGTTATCTTGGGGGGATGTTAATGGGCACATCAGCAGCACCTACAGAGTCGTCATTGCTGGCGCCGCAATTTGGGCAGAATTGCTGATATTTACAGTGGAGTACCGTGGTGGTTTAAGCAGTATTTGGGTTTAGGAGCCATTACATTATTGTGAAATATGCACACTGTTGGTGGATGCTTAAAGCGCTGCTACGCTGTGGCATAAACTCCGTATTAATTTTGGCTCCACAGAGGAAATTGAAAATGGTGCCCTTGAAATCGTTATGCTGAGCGAAATTCAGCAACAGGGGAAAAGACAGCCTGGAGGGAAATAAGGGAAAATTTACTTCAGGCAGCCAAAAAGACCCCCTGGGACTCACTCAGTCCAGGCTCAGGGATGTGGAGGATGTTGAGGGCAGCCTGGTAGGATGTGGGGGCTCCAGCATCAGAGCCCCACACCATGGCTGTGCCTTCCTTAGCCCCAGCTGGTAAAAAGCCTGAGAGCCCCTGGGGATGATGTTCTGCCTGTGAAGTGTCATTTGCTCTAATTTTAGCCCTGTTTATGTAAGTGCTGTGTGATGTGAAGGTGCCACGTTCCTGGAGGGGCTGTGCTGAGGACAAAGCCTGTACCCACACCCCTAGAGCAGGACCCATGTCTGCCAGGGCCTTCTGCCCCAAGCACTGGATGCAGGCAGTACCTGAAAGGATGCTACCTGAGTCTTACAGGCTGTATCCTCACAGGCAGCAGATTATATAAATACATTTTTATATATATTTAAAATCTGTAACACATATAAAAATAAAGAAACCCACTTCATCTGCCACCCCAAAACATCCCCCTACTAACTCCACTTGTCCTGACCTCTCTGGAAAGAGCTTTGCAGAACCCAAATGACCAGCCCTGGTCTTTGGGCACAAGGGATTCAAAGTCTGTTTGAATGAGCATCAGAAATAAGTGGCGTTTATTGAACTGAGATAAATTCTTGGAACTCATCCACGTAGAAAGGAAATGCTCAAAATTCATCTGAGAGTTGACTCAGACCTGCCCTTTCAACCTCATATCCTGACATTACAACCTGTCTATAAAAAAAAAAAAATAAGAAGAAGAAAAAAATTCTCTACTGGGGCTTCAACATATAGCAGAACTGAACCCAGAGAAAGAGGAAACAGAAAACTACAACCTTTGAAAAGCTCCATGGGAACCACTTCCCATGGTGTGTGCTCTCCTCCTTCTCTGGCTTAGGAGAGCAAAACCCTGCAGCTGGACTTGAAGTGAGGACCTGGCTCTACTTGGCCCCCATGGGACCACACATCACAGGCATTAGTTGGGAGCTGGCAGGGGAAGCAGCTGTTCCCACTCCCCCAAAGCCTGTGATGAGCTGCAGGGATGGCTCCAGCACAGCAGCATCCCTGATCCGCCCAGCACATCCCTCACGGCTGTCGGGGTGCAGACGACAGAGCAACGCCAGCCGGGGCAGGGGTTCCCACACCTCGGGGGGCAAGTCCCCACCAGCTTTGGGAGGAAAGCTGTGAGCAATCAGTGGATTTTCTCGTTCTCTCCCAGGATTTGCAGGAGCGGAGGTCTGGCTTGGTATGGCTCAGATTAGTTTTCATATATATATATATAAAATTCTGCTGGCAACACAGCTGCCCTTTATTTAATGCAGATTGTGTACGCTCCCTGAGTAGAGAAACCATTACCTCACCGACTGGATACGATTTCTCAGCTCCCTGCCTTCAATAAAAATTCTAACACCTGCAAACTTTTTAAACAAATTATGTATATTAGAGCAGAACCCCTTCCCCCCTCCACGTTCTCCTGAACTTGCAGCCGTGTGTCTTGAAACCAAATCCTCTCCAAGACATCTGGTCTGCGCTGGTGTGGTTATTACAAGCTCCCCTGTGGTGCTGGTGGCACAGGGCCTACAGACCTGCTCCACAAAGGCCACTGTGTAGCCAGGGCTCCCTCTGCCATGCTGAGAATCCAATGGATCACTTTCAAGAGTGCCTAAAAAAAAAAAAAATTAAAATACAAAAATTTCTGTTTGTAAATGCAAAATGAAAGGACAGACAGCAAAGGGTGAAGCCTCAGCTTGCTTCTGTGGGTGTGGATACTGATGTTAGAGGATGAAACACCTCATGGAAGCTTTTATCATAGATCTGTGCAGAGGGATACCAGGAAAAATATCCTGGTCTGGGCTGCAGAGACCAATGGGTAGGGGAGAACAGAAGTCTCCAGCTTACATTCCTGGGTACAATCCTATGAAAAGCTGCTTTGCCTCCTCATCCCAGCAATAAAAGGTGTATCCTTGAGCTCTTGAACAGCTGCTAACTAGGAGCCAGGCACATTTCCACCAGACCCAGCACCCAGAAGTGCTTAATTCAGGCGTGTGCAAACAGATTTGCTAGAGCAGGGCCCAAGAAAAGGCTCATTCATCTAAAGAAATCCAAACTTGTCTTCTTTTCCCCCAGATCTTCGGAGCATAATTCCCTTCCCAACAGTAACCCGAAAGAATGAGAGAAGAGCTGTAAACCCCCACAGCTCCTCACATCCTTGTGCAGCAGGAAAGCCCACGTGGAAGCCTCACGAGCAACCTTTGTTCTGGTGACATTTCCAGCCCAGTCACTAGGTCAGAGAGAGCACGGACAAGTTTAATTAAACATCCAGACTGTCTGGTGTTGCTTTATTATCACCTGAGCCTTCCCACTGCTTCTCGAGTGAGACCTGAGGCACAGAATCCTGACAACGAATTAACAAGTTTATTTTGGTTGATTGACCCAGACTTTGGAGCCATAGGAGAAAGAACAAGGGCTTGAAGTTCAGCAGAGCTCAGTGCCAAGTATCACTCCTCGGTGACAGCCCAGAGCTCAGCAGGAGCAGTTTGACTTTTCCCTACCCAACGTCCTGTCACCGGCAGCCTCTGCAAACCATGCAAATGCTGCAATTAGTATCAGAGATAAACCAGATCCATTAGTAGATGGAAGGGGAACTCAATCTGTTTTACAAATGGAAATGAAGTAGCAGCCTCAATTATAGGATTTTTAAAAACATGCAATTTAGCAAAATGTTGATTTCCTTTTCGTTTACTTCGTTCTTTGTCTTTCAGATACTTCAGCTCAAGTAGCAGGCAGTATATTAACCGACCAGATTTTGGCAATGTATTTAATAATCAAGCTCAAATAAGTGCTCTTAGGAAATAATTTTATTTACAGTTCAGCTGGGGAAGAATATTAAAGCTTGAGGATTTGGCTAAAATTATTATCCTGCAGTAACGTATTTTGAAGGCACTTGGGCCGGGGATGACTAGTACTAGTGAGTCAGAGCACAGCATTTGACCTTCCCAAAAATCCGTCATCTATTTGGGACACAGGGCAATATTTGTCCTCCAGCTTCCCCCAGCCAGGGTGGGCAGTCACCACCACAACAGCTTTAGCACCTCTCTCACCCCTGCTGCACCCTGAGCCCAGCAGGGAAGTTCTGGGGTTCCTGGCAAGCGGCTGAGTCACTCCTCATCCACCAGATTCCCTCCTCCATACGGTTGGTTTATGCACAGATATATTTCACCACATATTCTGCAGCAAGGCTGGAGTTTGGGAACACTACATCAAGATATTTCAGCATGTATATGCCTGTATAACAACTTTGTTTTTTAATTGGTCCAGCCCACGTTACTGTTTAAATAATTGAAGGTGCTCAGCATTAAACATATTTTGCCATGCTTTCCCCATGGCACCTTTCCCACTCCAAACTGTTTGGAAGCTGAACAGAGACTATGCATTAACTAATTAAATTTCTCAAAACAAAGGTTAATTAGTGTGTTTATTTTGGATTATGTATGTATTGAATTATTAAACACTATATGGTACCATAAAAAAAAAAAAAAAAAAAAAGAAAGAAAGATAGGAAAAGGGCAGGCTGAAAGGAGGAAACATTCCTAAGCCCAAGGAATAGCTTCTCTGGCTGCCTTGCAGCTACATTAACCATTTGTTCTCAACTCCAGCACGTGCTTAAAAAATGCATGGTCCTTCTTTAAGGCTAAAAGCAAAAGCCCTCCCAATCCAGAAGGAAGGTCCAGCAGCCCTGAAGTGTGATTATGGCAGATTTGTGTCATTTTAGGACTATGCATAGGGGAGCTGCAGAGATCAGGCTCAGGATTACGTTGTGCTGGACACGCTCCTCCTACAGCCCTGTCTGCTGTGCCTGACACAGCAGCCACGGAGGACCAGAGGTCCCTCCCAGGGCCCCTCAGAGAGCAGCATTTCTCTTCTCCCTCCAATCCACCCCCTTTCCCTTTTGGTCCCAAGGTGGAAAGTTTGCAACACGCAGCCCATCTTCCAAATCCTGAATTACACAATTATCTGTCTGCAGGCCAAGGTGATGGCTGAAGTCCAAGAGCCAGACTACACTAAAAGAACCAAGCTGGTGAAGATTCACCCAGATTCCAGTTTTCACCCATACATTGGCACTTCAGCTGTAGCATCAATCCCAAAGGATACATGGATAAACCACTGGCAACACACGAGGTAGGAAGATACAGATACCCATCACGTTGTAATTACCTGGCAGTGTGCAAATACACCTACCTGCCCGAAGAGGAGGGCACATGGGGCACTATTTCCAAAGCACAAAGGAATCTAAGAAGCTTGCTTGCCTTCTCAAGATTATTATGTAAAGTAACACTTCATATGTGCCTGGCCTACAGCAACGGGAACGGTGTCAGGTTTATCTACGTGAGCATTTCCAGCATGCCTATCATGGTGGGTTTGTGATTCATTCTGTCTGAAAAGTCTTCTGACAGCTGATATGAGAACCCTTCTTCATCACCAGAATAAGGCTCTGCACTTCAGCTTTCAACTAATTTTCTGTACAAACAGGAGTCTTGAGTCAGTTACAAAATTAATTCCTTCTTTCAAAGCATCCTCCATTGCTGCAGTGAGCAATAACCTGTGTTGTAGCCCAAACAGCAAACAAGAAGTGGACTCACAAGCACCTCTCAGACAAGAGATGATCCCTGACTTGTGTTTATCCAGAAGCCAGCAAACACCTAAGAAAGTGTCTTCCCTGTTACCCCATGTAAATATAACAAAAAGTTCAATATAATGTTGGAGATGCAGCTTCCCTGGGCCCTCTGTCAGATTAACTCTGCAGGAACTTGGGGATGAAAAGGACAGTTCATTGAGGATGGGTGTCAGAAGCAAAAATGGGTCAGTTCCTGCTTTATCACTTTGTGATTGCTGGAGCACTATCAGGAGGTGCAATCAGAGCTGCAGCTGACACCTTCAGAGGAGCCGTAAGTGGCTTCAGCTGCTTGTTCTCACCCTGATGTCCTATTCCTATCCTTCGAGGTCAGAAGTCCTCCTCAGCCCTGAATCTCTGCTAGATTGCCAGTCATTTGTCACCAGACTTTTTTTCAGATTCATTACCTGAGCAGGGGGTCAAAGTGGATAAACTCATTTTACAGCCATTGCTTATGAAAGAGTGCAAATAAAATTGTCTCTCTGAGGGGTTTTTCTCCCCTGCTTAGTATTTTTAAATGCATTTTTATCAAGGAAATATTCTTTCTGCAGATCTCGGAGGGCAAACCTCATTAAAGTCACTTTATTGAGGGACCTGATACCAATGCTTGCTTTAAAGACAAAACTCCTTTCTTTTTAAATTCAAATATTTTCATTCTGTTGTAGAAGCAAAACCATATCTTTGAATGACAGATATCTCAGAAATCTGCTTTCCTTCCCCATTCCTCCTTCCCTGACGATCTTAGGTTTCACATTCACACCCTTTGGGAAAATTGCCTGGGAAACTTTTCTGATGATACGCTGAAGGTCATCGACAGTAAATGTGGTACAAAGTGAACCCAGATCTCAGGCTTTGCAAATGTTCATTATGTAAATTACAGGAGCTGTGAAGATGGAAATGAGGCGTACAGATGCTGTTATGCACGAAAAAGCAGAGGGGAAACTTCAGACTTCCCTTCACTACAGAGGCGGTTGCTGTCTGCAGGCGCTCTCCTTCCTCCCCGTGGTATTTCCAGCATGAAAAGGCCTCAGATTCTCTATGGCTGTTAGCTCAGAAACTATTGGCTCCATGCTCCTCCATGTAGGTCAAGGACTGGGATAGATCTTTTAAGTTCACTGCACATCTGGGGAGAATCATGGGCCAAATGCAGCTGCAACCTGTACGGGAGGAAACGGAAAGGGCACTCATGCAGGGCATTGGTGAATTCCCATCCACAACCCAAATTTCTGGGATTAGTCTTGTCAACTGCCTCAACCAGGGCTAGTCCCGAGGAGGAATGTATCTGTGTTGTGAACTGCAGTGCAGAGACAATCAAGTGGAGGAGATAAAGATTCTGCCCTTGATTTCGTGCATCCTAGGGCACGTTACTTGGAGGCCAGATTTAGAAAGATGTTAGAGATCAAAGGATGAAGAGAGATAACCAGCATCATTTTCAGTTCTATTCCTGGGCATATGTTTCCTGCACATTTCAACAAGAAATAAGCATCTTTGTGCTTTTAAAAAAATAATTCTAAATGCCTTTGGGTAGGTGGTTTCATCATGAGGAGCCAACACACATTTAAATGGCAGATCTTAAATTGCACATTGTTTCAGTTTCCTACCAGAAGAGTGTAAATCCCCCTTTCTTTGATTTCTCACAGGTTTTGCTCAGGTTTGAAGCACAATTCTCCTCTAAACAATAAATACCATTAAAGACACTCCAGGCCTGATTTCAAGCAGCGATGAGTGCTCAGCCAGTAATGGGAGCTACTGGCATTCAGCTCTGTTGAAACTCAGCTGCTGCATCTCATGTTCAGTTCCTCAAAAATTAAGAAATCAAAAACTCGAGACTGCTTTTGGTAACTTTGCCCTAAAAGCTCACGAGGCAAGCTGGGATGCAGACCTACCGATGATGAGGTGGAAGGACAATGCCCAGCCAGGTACTCTCCTGTCAAGAGACTGGCACTACCTGGGGCAGATGGAGTGGGAGAGAAGGGCTGAGCCTTCCCCCACCAACCTCACCATAGATCTGCTCTAACCGACAGCAAAAAAAGCAAGAAAAAAAGGAGAGGAGCAGTAGGACAACACTGGAAGGGAAATTCCAACTCCCTGACCTTGAGACAACCTCACCCTGCACGTTAACAGAGCAACAAACAGGGGAAAAATTATGAAAATGCCTCAAAATGAAAAAAAAAAAACCCAACCAACGGAAAAAAAAAGATTTGTTGAGTCATCCAACAGTGTTCGAATCAAGATATTTTCTTAGCAACTGTGCTAAAAGAGTAAATGTAACACATTTTGGTTTGGCTTTTCCTTCAGCAGCAAGATTGATTTGCATTCACAAATGGGGATCTGGTTTACAACAAGGTTCTCCAGCCCTTTCCTTTCTTTCATTGTTTCCGTCATGTATCTTGGACAGAAAATCCGCTTTGGTGAAAAAATCCACACCAGACAACCCTGGGGCAGACCATGTCCCTCCATGCACATCTGTGCTTGGAGAGCTTTTTGTCTGAAAGGCCATTTTGAGAAGCAGGAAGGTTTTGTCCTTGACCCCGTGCTGGGGAGCCTCACTCCCCAAGAGGAGGAACTTGTCCTCCACCAGCCCCAGGTTTCGCAACACACTTAGGAAACATCTTGCACTGGCCTTGATTTATGCAGAAATGTTGGCTAATCTCTTTTATGTAATCACTGATAGCTGTTCCTAAAGGCTAAGTCCCCAAAATGGAAGGAATGAATTAAAGGAGACAGATGTGGTTTGGCCGGCTCCGTGTTCCGATTACAGCCTCACAAATGACCTCGTTAGTTCGTGCCGATTTAAGCAGGAGTTCAACCACACTGCACATCCACCCCAGCAGCAACATTCAGGCTTTCTGCTGTACAGCCCAGTTTCACAGTCTGATCCCACTCACACCAAAGCCACTGGAATCCCTCCAGGTTTATTCTGCTGAAATGCGATCAAAGTCTGGTCAAAAGTCGCCTGAGTTTTTGTTTACCCCAGATCCGCTTGCTTGGCACTGCTGCAGGCTTTGGGAGCTAAAGGAATGCCATTCCCCCAACAGAGCTGCCTGCCTTTGGTCACCCAGAAAGACTCGGGGAAGGCAAAAGCCCTGAAGTTCCTTCTGCCCCATCTCCAGGTCGAGAATCAGCCTGAGCTCAGTGACCCACTTGGCCCTCGTGGCTGCACGTTGCCCGTGTCTGCATGCACAACGGGATCTTGAAGGAATGATATTCACAGCACGTCTGTGATGCACAGACCTGTCCATCAAACAGGCATTCGGGGGTGGGCAGGGTGCGAACAAGCCTGGTGAGAGACTCAAAATCCTGGAGAGAAGAAAATGCAGTGTCTGCTCAGTCATCCCCCCCTTCCCTGCCTAGAAGTAAGGATGCCTCTTGTTTTAGGGACGGAACCACTGCCTGGCTCGTGCACACTGGTTGGGGACCCTCCTCTTTAATATTTCCCCGTGGAAAAATATTGCCCAGCAGTATTCCCCAAATATTCTCTTCCTTCTCCAAGGCTGCCCTGCTGTGACTGACTTCAAGGGTAGCTGGAGCAGTCCCACAAGCCTTAGAGAATTATTTCCCAATTTATGTAAACTGAGCACCAGCTCAGTAAAAACAGGAAAGATTTATGCTTGGCAAACATTTCCGAGGAGCCAATATTTCCCCGTTACTTACTCGTGGCTTGTGAATACAAACCTCACACAGCTGGTACCTCCACTAATGATCCCATTACAATATGTATTGAGCTGATACTCTCTGATATCTCATTGAGGTATTCATCCATGTCAGAAAGGATTTGTCCATAAAAACATCTCCTCTCATACCATCATAGGATGCTGCATTCATTCCTCCTTCGTCTGTCATCTGATGCTGCCTAATCCCACTCACTGACATCAATCACAGGGGGAAAATAAGACAATTAACTGGCAATTAATTAAATTATAAACTGTAAGGAAGAGCAGAATATTTGTAAACCTTAATAGCCTTATTAACATGCACATTACCAGTCAGTTGCACAATCCTACGGCTAAGGGTATCTGTGCACATTTGTGACATCACACAGACTTTAATCAAGGGGTTCACCTCAGAGGGCTGCATGGTGGGGTGAGGAACCTACCTGGCCTGCTTGGAGCTGGGATGGCACAGGTGCTTTACACCTCCCTTCCTGCAGAAAGCTGGAGGAAGGATCAACGGAGCACATGGGGTGCTGTGGCCTCTCACCAGCTGTGGCTCCTGTGCCTAAGGGCCAGAAGGGTGTGAGGAGAGCAATTCCTCCTGAGTTTTCTGCACAAAACAGGCATCTCAAGGGGTGTGATGGCAGCTCTGCCAGCCCCCAGGTGTCTTTGGATGAGTGCACTGACCTGTAACAATTCAGAGGTGACAGCCACTCAGCCCAGGGCTCTCTGGGATGGACCAGGCACCTGAGCATCAGGACTGGTTAGCCTCAACCCCTTCCTGGAGGGATGCTGGCTTTTCTGTTGCAAGGATTTGTATTGGGACAGGGCCTGAAAACCCACCAGTGACAGTGACAATGGACTTTTGTTACAAAACACATATGCAGTGTGGTTTTGGTTAAAGTTGTTTCCCGTAGAACTAAAGGAAAATAAGTGGGAAGAAAACAAGGGCAACTCAGCACCTTCTGCAAGGCCTCAGCAGCTCTTGCAAGGAGGTGGCAGAGGCTCCATCACTGGGGAACTGGGCTCAAAGATTAATGCATCCCGTAACAGGGTCTGATCTCTGTTTAAATGTCACAAGACACAAGGAAAAATCTAATTTAACGCAACCCATGAGTGAGAGCATGAAGCCACAACCAGCCCCAGACAAGGTACCAGAACCAAAGGCATTCCACGTTGGCACGGCATCACTGTGAGGCCCCCGCGTCCCCTGGGAATAACCTTCACACAACACCCTCAGGGTTCTCTCGAGTTTTTCATACTATTTCTGTTTGTTTTGGGAAAGTGACCAGATCAGTCCATGCAATACACACCAAACCCTTGACGTTTTCCTAGACTATTTGTTCCGAAAGAAGTATCACACGAAGCAGGAGAGTGACCTACTACAGCAGGGAAATTAGAGTGTAGAAGATGGATGGAGCTGTAAATCAGGTTTGCCTCCAAGAGCAGGTATGGCCCAACGAGGCCCTGCCATCTGCCCTCTCTCCAAATCAGACACATCCCAAATCTCAGCTGTGTTAACTCTGGTTCCAGTCCAGTGTTATTTCTGTAACACGTGAACTGGGATGACACGCACCCAGCCCGTTCATTTATTTGTGGAGTGTGGACTGCTGACTGATGGCCAAGTGCTAATAAAAGCAGCGCTCTCCCTCCTGTGCCATTCCATGCTGGATGCCGGCGGCGGCCTGGACCTCTGGGCACACAGCACTTGCTGGGAGCAGCCGGGGGTCGTCGGTGAGCAGCGCACACTGGATCTGCAATGCCACATTGTTTTCTCTCCCAGTTCGGCTCTATATTTAGCCAGGGGTTCTGTCCTCAGCCTGTGTTTTCTGGTGAGGTTGGTAGCTAATGCTGCTCTGCTGTCAGAACGCCTGTCTCCCTTGTCAGTGCGGGGCTGTTTTGGGGATGCATGAGGCAGTCAGATGTGACAGAAGCTGAGAGGTCTCTTTCACAGCTCGGGAGGGAGATGAGGGAGCCATGCACTTCCATATTCACCCTAGGAGCTCCTGTCCTCAGGGAGGGCTGGAATGCGATGCCGGCTGGCGCTGGGAACACCCACGTTCAGCTAACCTGACTGCAGTGCTCACTGCAGGATAATTGGCTCTGAGGAGGAGGTACAGCAAGAAAAAAAATTAATCAAACAAGGTGGGACATCAAACATTTTAAAAATAACTCAGGGTGAAGCTCCAAGAGGCAGCGATGACCAGGGGCCAGACCCGGATTCCCTGAGCCCAGCTCATGTCCGGGGCATTGCTGACCTCGGCGGAGTCCGCTGGGCTGGCGCTGAGGCCAGTGAGATCAGGACCTGGCCCAAATCGCTTGGCCTCCCGCTGCACCCCGTGTTGTAACCATCCAGGATGTTGACACATTCAACTTGCCACTCGTTTGTGGGACTAATTACACATTCGCATTTGTCTGCGCTCGCTCGGCTCCTAGCAACTGCAGTCACAGTCCTAATTAAAATAATAGACTGAGATTGGTAACATTACTGATTTAACAGGAAATTAGAAGAGTTACGTTCGCAGAGTCTAGGTAATTGACACCAACAGCGCTTTCGTTGTAACGGGTGTTCTGTGATTGATTTCGTTCCCCAGTCAGACCTAAAAGCAGCCTGGGAGCGCATCCCACCATCAGATTACAGCGAAGGGGAATTAAATGGCTATTACACCACTGCCTGCTCTAGAGCTGGCAGCTGCAGGCTGGGGCACGGCTTTGAGCTTCCAAACCAAACGTTAGCCCTAAAATTATAAGCCTAATGTAAAACGAAATGTGTTCAGCACAACATGATCAGTTCTCCTTGCAAGAGTGTTCCTGCATGGTGACCGTCTGACTGCTCCTGCCCACGGAGGGGCCTGCAGGTGGCACAGGAACAGCTCCTGCATCCTGGGATGCCTCAAATACCAACTCCCTGGAGGTACCACGGGTTCCCATGGACAGATGGAAAATCCCTGAGCACACCAGTGACCATGGAATACTCTGGGCACACAGTGCAGGTGTGCTCTGTGCTCTAGACTCAGAGCAGGTGGTGATGGGGAACGTTCAAGGTGTGTAAGATTGCATGGCCACATGGAAGGGAGAAGGTTTCGCTGTGCTAAACCCATCCTGCAGCTCGCTCCACATGAAGTTCTATGTGTGGATAATATTGCAAGTCAGCAACATGCCCCCTCTTACAGAAAGAGAATTGGATATCTGAGATGGCCCTGGTCAGTCTCACAGGGTGTCAGTCCAGGTGGGTCCATATGAGCCCCAGAAAGATGACTCAGTGTTTTTCTGTTACGGAAACTTCTGACTCCACAGTCTTAGAATGGTTTGGGTTGGAAGGGACCTTAAAGACCATCTAGTTCCAGTCCCCCTGCCTTGGGTGGTTCATGTATGTTATTCATGAAATAAATCCTGGCATTTTCCACAAAACAGGCTCTTATGACAGACGGATTGCCTCAAAATGAGGTGGACTCTCTTGGTGCCAGTAGTTGCACCTGGAGCTGGTACCTTGTGTTGCCACCTCTCTCCCCACAGCCTGGGCCCACAAGGGCAGGCAGGCTTCTAACCTGCCCTCCTGAATGTCACATCTCCTTCAATTCCCTCCAGTTACAAGGCCGAGTTGTCCAGGAAGTTCCCTATGCTGTGTTGTGCCAGGTAGTTTCCAAAAGTCAGTCTTAAAAAACGAGGAGAGTGAGAATGGATAGTTCAGGGGTATCGCAGGGGTGAGGACAGGGCTGTCCAAAGGGTTTTACACAATGTCACCACTGCGATGAGGTGTGACACCTTATTAGCGACACCCCGATGGCAGGGCACCTGCAATGCTTTCTGTGGGACTTAAAACCACTCACTGAGTTCAAACCAGGGACTTTCCAACACTGATTAACAGCTTTTGTATACTAAGAAGTATCATTTCTATCTGAACATCTCTAGGTTGAGACACTATCTTTGGACACACACGTAAGTCTGCTTCTAAAGAAATGCAGGACCTGTAAGTTATTGTGCAAACTGCATATGAAATGCCAAAACTGCACCAAGTTGCCAGAATATTCATTAATAGTCATCTGCTCCTTTGGACTTTTTTCTATTTGCAGACAAAGATATGTGCTGGGAAGAACAAAGTACACGTGGTCTGGACTTTCTTATCTGATATTAATCCCAGCACAACAGGGCTATAAAATGCTTTCATGAACATATATGTCTTCTGCAGAGAGCTTCATGGGATAATACTGCCGGGAGAGATGCAATGTAGAAAATACCCATCCACGGTTTATAAATCCTATCCATCTTGGCATGTCTCAGGGAGTATTATCAGGGCCCTGGAGAGCTACTGCAAATGCTACTCTTGCAGCTTGCATGGATAATTGTTTATAAAAGTCTTCCTTCCCTTCTGCTGTGCCTGGGAACAATTATATCCAGAAGGCATTTGTTGTGTCCGTCTTGTTTGGCTCCAGCAGCTCCCAGAGGTATCACACACGGGATGCTCCAGTAAAGCCTTTACCTTCCTGTTGGGCATGGACAAGAGGAGTCGGCTATGCTGAAGACATTTTTCCTTGTGCTTTATCCAGCTTTCAGGTGGCAAGGGACAGTGTGGGCTTTAATCACCCTGTGTGTGAACTGAAATGCACCCAGGCATTTGCTTCTGGAGTGTTTCTGTATCCCAGAGTTTAAACCTCTCTGCTATTAGCAGATACTTGACCCCATAAATAAAATTAAGTGACATCATCTTCTCCCTGTGATCCTCATTTTACACCGCACCAATGGAGCAAGTTGCTCCCAGTGCAGGTGATTCCCACCGCCACAAGGGCAGCACCCTGTGTGCAGTCCTGCTCGCCTGGAGTCCGTGGGGAAGCTCTGGGTGATCCCAACGGCCCGAGGAATTAATATGCTACAGGTTTGGGTTGGGGGAGAAGCCTCAGCCCCAGATATCGAGATCCAGCCGTGCCTGACGGAGCCAGGACACACAGCACCCTGGCTGCCTCACGCTGCCATAAATCGTAATCCTCAGGGGCACAGCCAACTCGGAAACGCATGAGAAAGCTTAAAGTGGCTTGTTTGAACACTGAAGAAACAGGTGATAGGTTCTGTTTGATCCCGAATTGAGAGCCGGTGCCGGGACAGGGCCACCGACCGGGAGAGTGGGAACAAGGCAGGCCCGAGAGAACGGGAGCAGGGCAGGTCCAAGAGAGGGGAAACAAGGCAGGTCCAAGAGAACGGGAACAGGGCAGGTCCAAGAGAACGGGAACAGGGACGGTCCGTGTGCAGGGATATGGCCGCTGAACGGTGGGGTGTGCGAGGGTAACGTGGTCGGTGGGATGGGGGAAGGACAATGCCGCTGTTACTGTGCTCAGGATGGAACAGGGCAGGATAGAATCTGTCATGGCGAGAGAAACAGGCCGTGGCTGCAACCGGGAAAACACTGATGGGCAACACAGGAGCTGGGCAGGAATATGGGAAAGGAATTCGTGGGAGGCCATCCCGAAAGGCCCTGGACACAGCGCCGGGGGCTGGGCTACCCCTGTGGGGCCGGGCCAGCCGTGTGGGGCCGCGTGTGGCAGCCCAGAGCCTCGGTGGGTGACACCAGCCACGGGTCCCGCTTTGTCACCCACAGCGGGCACTGAGGAGCAGGGATAGGCATGGGGAGGCGGACAAGGATGTGGATAGGGATGGGGACGAAGATGGGGACGGGGATGAGGACAAGAACTGGGATGAGGATGGGAATGGGTAAAGAAACAGGGATGGGAACAAGGACGGGGATGGGCATGGGATGAGGATGTGGCTGGGGGCTTCCAATGCCCGGACGCCTGCAGACACCAGTGTTCTGCTCAGGAATCCGCGCATCCGAGGGCAGGTGCCGACCCCGGTGCCCCTGCGCACGTCCCACCGCGCCCCGTCCCCCGCCCGGGCCCGANCAGTCATTCACGGGCACGGGCAATAACGCGCTGTGACGTCACCAGCGGCGCGCGGGCACCGCGCGGGGCTGCCGCGCGCCGGGGAGGGGGCGGGGCCGCGCCCTTGGGGGGGTCCGGGGGAGACCCCGCGGGAGAGGGCTGAGGGAAGACCCCGGTGTGGGGGGAAGGGTCTGAGGGGAAATGGCGGCAAAGGCGGTGCCCAGGGGAGACCCCTGAGGAGGAACGGCTGAGGGGGGACCCCCAAGCCGAAGGCCACTGAGGGAAGACCCCACGGGAAAGCGTTGAGGAGGGGCTGCTGAGGGGAAACTCCTGAGAGGGGGCGACTGAGGGTCACGGTTCTCATCCGTGGGGGGTTCATACCCTCCTCTCACGTGGCCCCCTCTCAGCAGCCTGTCACAACCTCCCTCCACCCCTCCATTTAAACACTCTCCTCTACCTCCATTCTTCCCGCAGAATGCGCCAGAAAAGGACGCAGGAGGCCACTGGCAGAGGAGCGGATGGTGGGGCCGTGTCAGCCACAGCCCCTTGCACAGAGGCCCTCGGCCAGCCACAGTACAATCCCCAGCGATCTGAGTAAAGCCGTGACATACCCTTCTGCAGCTGATGCAGGGACCCCAAGGCTGAAGTCTAAACAACATCAATAATTTTTTCTAAATACACAGAGTCCATATTGAAACTCACATTGTCTTCAGCTGGCCAAGCTCAGGGAGGGAGGGGAGGGTGATAAAAGGCATCATCGGACTTTGCCTTCCCGTTCCTATACCAAAGATAGAGAATATTATAAATTTAATAGATCTTCTTCATTATTCATAGCTTGCTTGTGGAAAAAAAAAATCATAATAGCTTGGTGTGATATGTCAGGCATCTATAATTCATGGCGCTGAGATCACACAGCCACCATACAGTGGGAGTTCACAGAGTGAGATGTTTGTAATTAATCTGTGAAAAGAGAAACAAAGGCAATAAACTAGGAAGGACAATAAATGAGGGACAGATCCTTCTACCCACACTGATGTGGGATAGTACTCGGCCAGAAGTGTGAATAATCCCTGGCTAAAACCTGTAAAATAGCCAGGAAGTGGCTAGGAGATGTACAGTAAATAGTAAATTCGTCACTGGCTGGTTCATTACAAGTCAGGCAGACTCAGTTGCAGTTGGGGTAACAAGGTGCTGAAAGCAGCAGAATGCTGTGCTTAAGCTGAACTTGGGTCAAAGTATGAGGAGACAAGAGCTCTCCAGCCGGGTCTCGAGGCTGTGCAGGTGACGCAAGGCAGCACCGAGACCATTCACTGGGACCCAGGGCACTCCCTCCACCCTCCCCATCCCACAAGCTGTGAGATACCAGCTCGGGGAAGGCTGGAAAGCTTGGGATCCACTTGGAGCGTTTTTTGTCAATCTCATTGAGTTCAGGAGGACTGGGGCACACGCTGGAGGACTTTGCTGAGCAGGGAGGTTTCTTGAAGCAGAGCCCGAATAAGGACCCAAAAAATTTGTGCTGCTCGCGGCAATCTGCAACAGTGATGGAATGAACTGAAGTCGCTTCCTAATAGGAAACAGTGAGCTGGAGTTCTCCAGAACCCTCTTCATCTCTACAGCTATTGTCTATTTTCATCCCAGTGAAGCTAAAGCTGGTAACTGTACAGCCTAAAAACTCCCTGTGGTTTCTCACAATGGGCCAGCCGTCTATGCTGGTTTTCAAATGATGCAGGGAAATCTTGTAAGACTGCATGGCCAATCAAGGAGGAGGAGAAATTAATTTCTTCCAAAGTGGATGCTACAAGGAAAATGGAAAAATAATTCCTCATTCTTCTGGGGTTTTTCTATGGCTTTAACCAAAAAATGCTGATGCCAGGTCCATCAGGCAAAGCTGTGTGTCACAATTAAACTGTTTTAATCTGAGATAAACAAGCCACAGGGTAGAGGGGCATCGTGGTGAGGCAGGAGTGACTCTAAGAGGAAGCTCAGGCCTTGCTCCCGGGGAGATGTGATAGTGCCAGTGCACGGATGCTGGAGGCCAGAGGCACTCATTGTTTTGTTTACTCATTTCTGACTCCCTCAAAAAATAATTGGTTTTCTTTGGTTGCTTGTTTGTTTGTTTGTTTGACTTTTTGCATTCTTTGGATTCAATTTCTCTTGCAATATGGCCTTGATTTGCGTTGAGAAGATACAGGTTTATTTATGCACTTATTTTGGTTTTATTTTTTTTTAATTCTCATGACTCCTAGGCTGGTGGCCCTGCAAAAGGATAATGGCCATGTGGAGACAAGGAGCACCAGGTGTATTCTAAGTCTCTACTGCCTGTACAGCTCCTGTGCCAACCCTGACCTATGCACAATCTGGAGTGTTGCTGATTTGGGGTATGTCTAGGGTGGTGCCTTTAGGCTCCATGTAGTGTTAACGCTGAAATGCACGAAATTCCCCTCTTCAGAGTCCCCATGGCATTGTTAGTGCAATCCCAGCCGAGTTGGGGCTCTGCAAGTCTCAGCAATGCCCTCTGGTGACATGTCCCAAGACACCGCTAGCAGCACACAGGTCCTATGCCAGCCAGCCCACAGTTGGTGGAAAAATCACCCAGGAGGGCACTTTTCCCATTCTATAGGTCCTTGGGGAACAGTAAATAGAAACTGGGAATTTATCAGGTTCTCCAGCTTCTCGCCTCAGCCTGATAATCACTTTCTGCCACATGAGTCCCTGCAGAATCCCGGTGTTTTCAGCATCTGGGAAATAGCTTCAGGGAACAGCTGAGCATCCTCTGCTTCCTGCTGAGGCTATGAGCAGTCAGGAAAAGGCCCTGCAACCCATGGATTAGGTGCCCTGGTGTGCTGATCCAGTTACAGTGCAACGGGACATACCAGAGTGCATGATTCTGACCTTAACTGGCTCTAACATTGCCATCCAAAACGTGTGTGATTGTGCTAATCCACTCCAAAGGAGCATTGCGAGGCTGGTTCATTGTTGTGGGTACGGTGCTGAGAGCTTCTGGCACAAAAGACAGTGCAAGTGCAAAATATTTTCCTCTTACTTTATTGTCTTTGCCGAGGAGCCTTCTCTGGCGGAAAAGAGCAGCCTGGTTACCTAAATCGTATCCAGCCACGGGACCAGGGCACTGCTGCACTTCATTCTGCTGTTGTTTCTCCTGAGGTGTTTGTGTGGGAATAGTCCGTGAGGGAAACAACACAGAAATCTCTATTATAAAAGGAAGAGTGGACAGATGGGTAGGAGAAGAAGACATGAGAAGATTATCATGACAATCTTTCTTCCTGTGTACAGCCCAGCATACACAACACTGGCTTGGATTGAATTACCCCAAAACATCTCATGTGAGCTTGCCCAGGATTTAGCGACTGGGATCCACAGTGCCTGCACAGATCACATCTAACAGAGGATGGCAAGAAGTATGGAGCAGCAGGCGTGCTGCTCCAATCCAAACCCAAGGAATCCCATCTGCACCCATCCACCTCACTTCACAGCATGCACAGTCTCAAAATGTGCCTTTAAGCCTTAGTGAGAAGATTGGTATTCCAGGATTAGTCCTTAAACCCTTGAAAAAAGGCTACTCTCCCCTCTCTGGGCTGCCTGGGACCTCTGCAGCCACAGTCCTCATCTTTATCCCCATCTCCCCCTCACCTCAATGCCAGTGGTAGGGATGCTGCCGCGTGACTACTTTGACGTGGCAATATGTCTTGGAAGTTTTGGTGGGAGCTAGAGCAGAAAATTCCCTTGGCTGCATCCAAGGGAGGGGAGAGACAACAGTTACAAAAAACATCTTTTGAATGTTCGCATTCCCCTTTAAAACTGAAGGAGCTAGGCAGGCAGAGAAAGCCAATCTGGGTGTATAAATAACCAGTAAATGGCAGGGTGTTCACCCTTCCCACACTGGATTACCTAAGGCGTCGCATCGCCCGCTACAAGCTCAAGATGGGGGAGCTGGCAGCAGAGCAGTGCTGTGCCTGATAACTGGAACAGCCCACAGGATTGCGAGCAGGCATTCATGCTCCAAACGTAAACAAGGCAGAGCCGCCTCCTCACGGCTTCCAATGCAGCCACCCCGCATCCTGGGGGACTGGAACAGCCCAGTGTGTGAGATTAGCCAGGCCAAATCAAGGAATGGCAGGCGTGTGGCGCAGGGGAGTTACGGAAACATAATACAGAAATGGTCCAAGCTTCCATGTTTTCTCTGAAGCAGGTACATAAAAAGCACAGGTATGCTCTACCATACCCAGGTGGTGCAGTAAAGGTCATGACAAGGGGCTGTAAAGCCTGGCTCAGCCTCCTGTAGGGTCACAGGACACAGAGCTCACACTGTCCCTCACTTGTTGGGATTTCTGGCACACATCTGCCCTCTGAGCTCAAGACTTCCCCCACTGCCTGCCTTTCCAGTGGGATGCTGAGCTAGGAGAGAGCCAGCAGATCATTGCAGTCAATACCAGTTGTAATGGCACCTTCCACCCAGGGGTCTCAAAGCACTTGACAAAACCCAACCACCCACTGTGCCTCCTCTCCACCCAGTGAGGCCAGCGGGCAGTAGTGAGCAGTATTACATGCTGTGTAGAGGGTGAGCAAGACCCGAGATGGGCAACAACACCCGTGTGGTGACATGACCGAGACAGCAAACTGCACAGCAACCAAAGCCTCAGCAGCATCTGCTTATGATCACTGATCATTTTGAGCTGGCCTCTTCCTGCAAATTGGTTGCTGGCTTTTAATGCTGTGATCCTCTAAATAGAAATCAGATGAAGTCAGGTAAACATTTTTTGTACCTGTCTCCTTCCTGCTCGGGACTCATACCCAAACTTCTCATTTTAACCTTGTCTTTATGGTCTGTTGAAATCAAAACGCTCGTGCAAACAGCCTGAAACGCTGGGGATTTTCAGCTCAGATCTGAACTTGAAGCTGTTCTCCCAGACTGTGCAGCGCTTGCTATTTTTAGCTCCATGTCAAAAAGTTAAAGCAGCACGTGGTAAGATGTTATGACTCTTAAAATTACTGTAAGAATGTTCCAGGGAATGGTACCAATTCATCAAAAGTAAGTTCGTTGCGTGAGATAACTCGGCGACCTTTGATGTTGTACTGAGTTTGTGGGTCACTGGCTATTAACGGTGCTGCAATTTGTTGAGCAATAACCCAGTGATTACGGAAAGGGAAGTAGCTATTAATATGGTAAAGGCACACCTAAGCGAGGATGTTTACTTCTGTAGGCTGGGGGGAGGGGGGCTAGACACCCTTCAAGATGTTTCTATAGCTCTTTTTTTTTGATACTAAAGATAAAGACCTGTTCTCCCTTCCCCCAAGACCAGCAGAGTATTGCAGCTGGAAAACAATGCCCCAGCATTTGAAGTGAGGGATGTGAAGGCAGACCACCGGCAAAAAGAGGCCTCTTCGTTGGCCATGACGCCAAGGCAGTCTGCTCTCAACACACACAGAGGCTGCAAGATGACCTCTGTTTAACACCCACATGTGTCAGGTCTGATCCCTGCTTTTAAAGCCCTCACAGGAGCGTCATTGGCAGTTTTGTGTCCCAGTGGCCGCAGGAAGCTGAGGATGAGGGACCCCTCTCTGCCTGGCACCTTGTCTCACTCACCAGTCATTTCCCCACACAGGAATGTCTGTAAGCCCCACTTACATGTTGGATTATCACCTCAGCCTCCTGGGTTTGACGCTGGGATACCCCAGGTTAGATCAGTGATGCTGCTGAGATGAGCAGGAGCATCTTGCACAGGAGGAAAGGGCAGGAAATTATTCTCAGCAAGAGGACGAAAGAGAGGAAATTGCCCTATGGGGCAATAGATGGGAAGAGGAATTTAGGGCCAGAAGCATCTTCCACACGTAGGATGCACCAAAAAGAACTGAATACTCTGCAGTGAGATTCTCATCCACCCACACCTATGCATGTTGAGCAAAGGTAGCCAGCCACATTCAGGTGGACTGCACTTTGTCATGCTTCATTTCTGCAGGAAGGTCTTCTCTTCACCCAGTGGAAACTGCTGTAACAACACCCAAAGTCTGCAGAATATACAACCTGCTCAGAGAAGCAGTGCAAAACACAAGGATCTGGATATCAGGGAAGAAAGCAGAGGGGTTTTTGTGGCTCAGGCACAAAAGTGACAGGAAGGAAAGAGCCCTGGCTCTTCCCAACAGAGGGGGAACTCAGGCATTCACTGTTGTGGGTTGCTTGTAAACCCCACCAGTCTCAGGCTTTTACAAAGACGTAGTATTACCAAACACTCCGTTATCAGCAGGGTGGGCTGATTTATAGTGCCACATACAGTTACAGCTTAATAATAACAATAAGGATGGTTCTCAGGCATTACAGCACACTACACCCACATCACCTTCTTGCCTTCACTAAATTTGCTTCTGATTTACGATCGCATAGCAAGGTGAAAATCAGTCACCTCCGTTTCAAAGAGAGAAAAAATGAGAGGGCAGTTTCCAAAAATGGCCTGGGTTTCTCTCTGCGTGCTTTCAGAAGCATCTGCTTTGGAGCTCCCATGGTTAAGTGAGCTGTGAGTACAACTGTCCCCTCAGCTTTGTTGATAAATGCTGAACTCCTGACATTCCACGTGGTGAGTTTTGTGAAGTTCCGTTGGTGTGAAGCTCCTCAGTTTATTTTGTGCTGTGTATTTGTTCAGGTTTCTGGGACTATTCCCTGCAGGAGCACCCTTCTGCTCTTACTCTCATCTCTCACAATGCACTGCATGGTTTCTTTAGTCCTTATCAGCACTTTCCTTCCAAGATGTTGAACCTCAGCCATATTCAGGTTTAGAGAGCAGAGCCCTCATGGATTTCTCCGCGCCAGGCTTCTAATTAGCCATCCTCAGCTATATTTTCACCTAGTGTGGCCACATGCTCCCGAGAAACCTGCAGGGTTTGAGAGCCTATGGCCCTGAGCATTAGAGCAGATGCTGCATCTGCTTCTCCCATCCTCCTTGCAGGGCTTCCTTCACCTGCTGGGACTGATGTGGAGAAATCCAATTAAACATTTATAGCTCTGTAACCTCTTGGCATGTTTGTGGGGCAGCTTCCCACGTCTGACCTACACAGAGCATGACTGGGCTGCGTTTTTCCCTGTCACCTTGGCATGGCCTCCAGCCTACACACTCACCGGCAGACCTGTCCCACACCAGTAAAACAAGCCCCTTAGAGGCTTAGGGCAGGAGCCAGAGCCGCGTGGGCAGACATTAGGTGACTTAGGGCTCTCAGCAGCCTGAAGTCAGCTCTGTAAGGCTGTAAGGCTTCATCTTACTGTGGGAATGTAGCTTCAGATAGTCCTCAGCATTAGTGATCCCTGGTTCTTGGTGCAGGCAGCCTGTGCTTTGGTGCTCCCACGAAGCCCACCCTGGGGAACAGGGGCTCCCGTGACAGGTTGGTTGGGTGCACTGCAAGTTTCTCATGGAGTGCCCCACCCGTAGCTGCTAAGTGGGGAATTTCAGGGGAAGGGAAAGGGCAGTGGTCTACCTTTGTGCTGCTGTTCCACCTCAAGATGCCTCTACTCTTCCCTGCTGGCATTAGTGTGGGGAGCTCTTGGCCCCCAATCAGCAGTACAGTTAAAGGAGATCTAGATGTGCTGGTAAACATTTTGAAGACAGAAAATAAATCCATCCATCTCTGTAAGAAATGCTGCCCCCAAGAGAAATTTCTTATCATAGGCAAGGCTAAGTGCACAGGCACCAGCAATTCACCACCAGCATTGATTATTTCATTATAAATTGCTCACTTTCTTTCTTGCATTTGCTTCTGAACAGAAATGAAACACTGGCTACTGAAAATAACAGCAGCTAATACACAACCGAAAACCTGACTTGCATATGAAAACACTGGATTTTCCACAGGGGCTTTCCCACTCTTTAAGCTCCTTTAAACTTTAAAGTATGAGCTCCATTAAGATTATAAAAATGTACTGCCTTAGCTGCTGGATTTTTTACTGTGCCAAAAGGAAGACAGCTGCTCAGAGGCTGAGCAAGAAGAGCGATCTCAGTATTAACAAACAGTCCTGCACTGACATTGATGATTGATGGCAGATGAGGATGAAGATGGAGTAATCAGGGACTTTCCACATTGTGAAATAGGGAAAGGAAACCAGTCTGCTATACCAGGGCTACAGCTACATAAGTCAGATGCCTTAGGATACCCAGCAAAGCCTTCTCAGTGCACTGAAGTCATGCATGGCTTCCTCCCTGTTTTGGAGTAGTTGTTTAGTGGAAAATATTGCAAAGGATCATTTCCCAAGTCTTTTGCACAAAAACCACATCTCTGTACTTACATGGCAGTACCTGGTATTCAGACACCACTAGAGATGAACTTTTCTCAGTATGGGACTCACTGGACTCATTGGTTTCTTAAGGTCTTCTCTGATCCAAAAGGGAAATTTCTCTAGAAGCCCATAATTTGGCCTATTAGTGTATTTAATTTTATTGTGTCCTGAGCTGGTGGTAACTGGAAGAAAAGAAGTTGTGTAAGATTGTGACTAACAACAACCTTTGCAGTGAAGCCATGCCAGGCCACTCTAAGAAAAGGGTGCAGAAAAGGGGCTCCCTCCAAGTCAGGACATTTTCCAGTTTGCTGTCCCAAGGCCTCTTCCCTGTGGATCAGTCGTGTGCATGGCTGATAGCACAACTGCTGTGGGGCTGGATTTACACCATCTCCATGTGTTTGTAGGACTCATCTTTGGAAATGCTGGCTCCTGGATGCCATTAGAGGAATACTGCCCACAATGGCATGCTCCATGGTTCCTTCTAACCTTTAATTTTCTGTGTGACATCAAAAGGCAGGAGTGGTATCTTATGATCTCTTGTATTTGTGCAGACAAGTGTAAGGATGGGCAGGGACATGGGAATACCCCCGTGTCTCATTCTGTGGCGAGGAGGAAAACAACTCCATGGAAAAAAAAGTAGGAGATAAAAAGATAAATATTTCCTTTGTCCCTGAGGCACAGTCAAGAAAAGGCATCATCATTTTGCTCAGGCACTGGTATAACCTCATGTTTCCCACAAAACATATTTCCTCAAGATCAGTTTGCACGTATCAGGTTTTGCCCATGAATACTCATGAGACACAAATCAGTCCTTTAATCCATGATTAGTATGTCACCCCACGCTCTGTGGTTGCATCATGATTTGGTGTTACTGTTGAATGGTTGCTGTGCTATTTAATTGTTTTTTGCTTAGTGATCTGTTCGCTCTGTTAATATTTAATTCTCTTTTCCCATCCCTCTTTCTACCCCCAAAAGGCCTGAAGAATAGGAAAACATCTTTCATTTTCTCTGGCTTCATGTGCTATTGTAAGAAAATACCTATTCATAATCTCCTGTAGGTGATAATGATGATATACAGTCATAATGCTGGAATTCTTAAGTGGTTGCCAATGCTGCTTTATAGCTGAGAAAAGAAAAAAAACTGACCTGATTTGAAATGAAGCAGGTTAGTATGCAGGTTAGTGTGCTTTATTTGCCTTTTCCAGTGGTTTGGATAATGAACAAATTGTCATCTTGGCATATCCTCTGCCAGGTTCTGAGCCGAGAGCTGCACATGAGCCTGAGTGACAGCAAACAATGCGCTGCCCGATGCCTTGTGTGCTTTGCAGGGGTGAATTCATGAGGACAAATTAGATCTTTGATTTATCCTTTAAACAAAAAGAAAGGAAAACAGTAACATTAATTTTAACGAGCTCTAGCTGAATTGCATTTTTTGTAGTGATCAATATTCTGGGCATTGTAAGCAGCAGCTTTACATAATAAATAGCTGCATTATGTAATGCTAGTTAAATTTAGAAATGGTTATTTTATTACCTTTAGCACACATAAAATAGAGAGTGATAGAGCTGGAGCCCAGGAGCTATCTGAGGATGCAGAGAACAGCTGGGCCTGGCTGTGCACAGCAGAAATAAACCCCATAAACCATGCAGCTCAGGCTGGGTGCTCTGGGTGTAGAGCAAGCAATTCAGGGGGGTGGGGTGGCAGGGGCAGGCCCTGCTCTGAAACCCAGCACACTCAGGAGCAAAACATCTCTGCACAATCAGAATGGAAGATTTATTATGAAGGAATGAAATGTGCCACTTTTGTTCTCCCTGGTGTCCCCATAAAGACTTTGTTTGACAGGCTTGTTTGGGCTCTGGGCAGCTACAATCCCTTCCGTGAGGCCGCTGGCTGCCTTGAGACCAGTTGTGTGCAGACTATAGATCAATTATCTCCCTGCTAGGGATAAACAGTGTTTCCCTTTTTCCTCTTCAGTAACATTTGCTATTATCCCAGAGCATAGGAGCCCTTTCTTTTCCTTCCCAGCCACACACACACATGCACACACACTGGAGGGAGGGAGTGAATTCAAGTTTGTTGTATTAATCTTCATAGCCTGATCCTCTTGCAGCCTGCTGCTGCTAACTTAAGAGTTCAGCGTGCTTCCTATTCACAACAGGCTGGAGGGACGAACCCTTTTGTTATAGTTATGAGACATCTCAATCCAATAAACGCCCTGAAATGAGAGCCTCTGGAAATGGGAGTTTGGAAAATTACAGCTGAAGCAGGAAAGTCCTGTTGTGAAATCTTTAGCTAAGCAGGAACACTCTTGTTTGGCTGTTTCATAACACACAGGGAGCTCCAGTGTGAGAAACAAGGGGACTTTAGGTAGTACATCAGAACTTAGATGTTCCTTCTGCTCGCTGGGGCTGGCACCCATTTATCAGGGGTGGAGGCACTCTCAGAAAGGGCTGGAGCTGGAGCCAAACTGCTGATGGAGTTAAGTGCTCTCTGCACTGCTCTCTGCATTGCAATTAGAGGGCTCTGAATTAAAAGTTAATCTAAAGCACCATCAAACTTAAGTAAAATTCAGATCTAGGTCATAGTTCTACAAGAAGAGCCTCTAGGTTCTTAATGGACTGAACCAAAATCCTTTCGAAGGATTTTGAAGAGCATCTGGAGATGCTTTTAAAAAAAAATATACATTTTGACAGATACAAGGAATATCTCTAATAATTACATGTACTTGATCTTTATCAACTACTATTCACAGCTTTAGTATAGACAAGCGTCCTGCCCAGCACCTGTCATGCATGGAAGTTTCCAGACGACTGAGCAGCACGTAGCCACTTCAGAGAAATCATTAGAAGTTCTGTAGCTGAGCTGGTGTGAGACACAAAGAGTTAAAGCTAAATCCCATTTGGAAGTAAACTTTGAAAAAGCAGTGAATTTTCTCAAAGCCTGACTGCTCTTGATTTGCGAGGATGTTACTAGTTCTGATTTCAATTAAACAGAAATCCTCAGGCATTTCTGCAGTTCGGTGGTGTCTTTTATTCCACATGGTTATATATTGAGTAATAAACAAAACAAACAAAGACTGTATTCTGCAATGAACTGCATATGTCCTGTGCAATCTCGGGGAAATCAATAGGTCAAGGTCTGGCCTTGGATTGCCTCAGTATCGGTTGTCAATAATTCCCCCAGCTTCAGTGAAGTTAACATCTGTGTAAGTGAAAAATGAATGTGGAGACACAAAGCTGTCTGTATATTCCCCTAAAAAAAAAGAGAAGATAAAATAATACTGTAGACTACACTCCTTTATACAGAAGCAGAAATAAATAGGTAGCCAGCATTGTAAACTCTGATTTATTTGCTAAGCCTTCTGAAATTGTGAGAGTACATTTTGAAGAAAGCATTCAGCCAAGCTTTAGGATCTCTTTCTTTGCTTTCCATTGTTGCATCCCCAGCTCCCAGCTCTCGCTGGGGTCTGCAGTTCACAAGGACCAAGACCCTGTTTGTACAATGAGGCTCATGTAACAGCACAACAGCAAGCAGTGGGTCTTTAAATAATAGTGATGATGGTGGTAATAATAATAATAATAAATTATTGTTAGCAATTTGGGGTTTTTGCAAGTTCTGATTTACAGATGTCTTTCATCCTGCTCCTGGTAGTGTTTTAGTGAGTGTATGTTTTCCACCACAGCAGGCAGCACTGATAAGTGCCAAGGCTGGGTGCTAGGAATGTGACTTGGGGCTGTGTTTCCTCCCATTTGCCTCCTTCCCCACGAGCCCTGGGGCCAGTGGTTACACCTGACACTGGGCCAGTCCTGGTGGTGCTCAGTGCAGGTGCTGAGCTCTTTGAATGTGGATGCAGAGCAGCTTTCGAGGTTACACAGCTGGGCTTTGCGTCTTGCTCACAGCAGAAAGGTTCACACAGAGTTTGTGCTGGAAGGGGGGTGATTTGTGTTCCATCTGTTAATTAAAGAAAAGGAATGTGTGACAGGGGCCTTTGTCACCCTGTGAGGCCAAAGGGACAAGACCCACCTGTGGTCCTTGCATTGGGAGGGGGAGGAGGCAGAGGGTGGTGGTAAAAGCACCTCAGCAACAGTTGTGGCTCCTGTGACAGAATGAACAAACAGCCTTAAGGTGCCAGGGCTGGGGCACTGGTCCTGCTGCCCAAGGGTCGACAGGCGGCCTTATACCTCTGGCTTTACCCTTCCCTGGAGTGAGAAAATACTCAGACTGGGGACATTTTAATGTCTCTCTCTACTCCTGGTAACTGAGTCTTGTTTTTATATAGACCATATTTTCATTCCTATTTAGAACAGCATAAATCAGGAGTTAATCTAGGCAAAGTCACCTGACTCTCTTGAAGCCTGTGGAAATGCACTCGCAGGAGATCACAATCAGGCCTTGTGCTCACAGAAAACACTCACTGCACTGAGAGAGCAAAACCATGCTGTGGAGATATAAATATCATAACCCAGCTTTTGACATGGGCTCTTCCTTTAGGTCTCCCATGCTCTGGTACAGCCTGGTCGGAGCTTGCCCAGAGTGTGCATGAGGCTCCATATGCCCTTTAATCCTCCCCACATGCTTCTTCCCTAGTCTTCATTTCTATGCACACATTTGTATCACTCACTCTGGCCATAAAACCTACAGGATTTTAAATTGAACTGAAGTCCCAAATGCTTTGAAAGAATTTATGTTGCATAATTGTATGGGTTTGCCTGAAAACAAACAATGATGTATGGCTAAACTACTCTCCCGGGGAGATGACGCAGATCCTTCCTTGTGGCTTAGACCTTGCTGGGCTGCTGATGGTGCAACTTGTAATCTCTGCTCTAGATGCAGGACAAGGGAAGGCAAACAAAGGAGCAATGCATGGAGCAAGGGGCATAAGATCAGAAATCATGAGTTATTTGGAGCTTTTGGAGACACTCAATGCTTTCATTTGTTCCAAATCAAGGCATCACTGGAGACTATGGAGAAGAAAACCAAGCCCCTACTGAGTTTTACACCACTCCATCCCATGTCCAGTTGGGAGAGTACAGATGGTTTTGTGCCAGGTGGCAGAGCAGCCATGTGCCCAGTGGCTCCCATCCCCAGGGAGTGCACAGCACAGGACACAGAGTGGGGTGCCTGGATCTGGGGTGGATGGGTGAGTTTCCTACCCCAGGGTGCCCAGCAGTGATGTTGCTGCTTTGAATGGGCAGGTTTGGGTGTTTTGCAATCCAGAGAGTTGCAGGCAGGTCCCTCATGTCTGGGTGTCTCATTGCCAAGTGCTGAGCAGATGATCCTGGCACCTGGGCTGCTTTGTCTGTACCCTACAAATGTTCTTGCCAGCAAGTCAGGAGTTCATGTGGTTTTTGCTGTCGTTGTTCTCACTTTAAACCTCTTCCCATACTTTGTTTTCTTTAAACGTGCTGTATGTCCCAAGGACACAATCTGACTTTTGGTAATTAAAGCAATTTTTCAACCAGGGCTCAAAAAAATTTATGAAAGCTTTACTTTGTGAATGTGACACTTAACCAGTGCTTAAATGTTCTTCAGCCAGGATGGATGGGCCCAAGGAGTCCTAAGCAGGTCTGGGAAAGATCAAGAAGACCTCACTTAATGTGTCTCTATGTACATTAACCAGTCTGCAGAGCTGGCTTTGCAGATATGGGGATTTTGCCGTTTTTGTGCCGTTTGCAGATTTCAGGATTTGCATTCTGAGCACACCCTGAACCCATGGCTGCCACTGTGTGGGAGCTGGTGTTCTCAGGATGGTGGCCTCAAGTGGATCCATCCCTTTCTTTCTGTCATTGCTGGCTGGGCTGGGATATCTCAGGGTCTGTAGCTCCCTGTTAGCACTGGAAGTGTAGGACATTCTCCAGTGTAACTTGATGCACTTGCAGCTTCTCAGCCCTGCCAGTGCCCTCCACCCTTTCTTTCCTAAACCAAAAACATCAGGTATGGAATTACCATTGTAGAGCAGACTCAAGGAGCATGTCTGCTTTCCATTCCAAGCAAATCATAGCACAGCAGTCTAATACCATCAGTTTGCAATGAAAGAATATTAAAAATGGGGGATGGGGGGGGGGGAAGTGGGAAAAAAGGTTGACTTTATGGCAAAGAATAATTTTTTTTTTTCTATAGGCACTGCCAAACATGATCAGGGAACATATCAATTCATAACAGCTGTGGGCAGCTATTTCTGTCCCAGACTTCACTAGTTTAATGGGAGAAGCATGGTGAAAGTTAAGAGATCTGTGTCCAGCAAGGTTATTTCTGAGGTTACCAGATTATGATGCAAAGAAAATCATCTGGTGTTTTTCTGTCTCGCTATGAATAGCACAGTTGTATTATTGCTACCGGAAGGGTAGTCAGCTCTTCTCAGTCTGTGGTCTCCCACTGTGGAGGGAGGAACCTGTGAAAAATTGGTTTCCTTTCCAAACATACCCTTCTGCCTTTCTCATTCAGTGCCTACGTAACCAGAATGCTGAAGGGGTGGCTGCTAATATCACAACTGCTTGTGATCGTGTTTTGCAAGAGTCACTCTTTTCTGTAAGCCAGATGATTAAGTTTTGTTCCTTTTGATTTTTTTGAGAGGTAATAAAAACCAAAAGAGTTGTTAAAATGCTTTCAAGCAACATTTCTGCAAAAATGCTTGTGATTTTCTCTTCCACTATGTCACATCTCCTGTTCCAAAATTATTTGCATGGCCCTTCGCCCCTGTATCATTAGTGGCAACGGCAGCAGGAGGCCACCATGCTTTTTCCAGCAGATTCCAGTCTGAAGACACCCAGCAGCCTAAAAGAGGAGGAAAAAAGACATGCAGTGAGGAGATTCACAAACAGCTCTATGGGAAAGTGGTGGCAAAGAAAAATCTCTTGACTCCTGTTTGCAGCTCTGTTCTGTCTGGGGAACCTGTAGCCAGTTCGTGCTGCCCAATTTTGACGTACACTGTGAAAGTGGTTTTGTTTCCTGGCTGTACATGTGTAACTTACAGAAGTCTATTGGCAGTGGTGGTTTAGAAGTGAAATGAAAAACTTTCCAGCTCAGCTTTAGACAGATCAGTCTAGAATAGAGGTAACCATATAGTTTCATAATGTGCTTTGAGAAATTGGGTAAGGTGCCTGAAGAACTATTAACAGAACTGATAGATAAGTTTGAAACTCTGCTGATGAAATACTTCCATCAAAATGTGACCAAAATTATGTGTGTTCCCCAAAGGCTAACCAAGTTTAAAAAACCCCCACAATAGTGGCCTCACCTTGAGTCCTGTATGCAGGTTTAGGCACCACAGTATAAGAAAGATATAAAGCTATTATAGAGCATTCAAAGGAGGAAGAGGAGGATGGTGAAGGGTCTGGAAGAGAAGCCATTAAAGCAGCGGAGGTCACTTGGTTTATTCAGCTGGAGAAGGGGAGAATGAGGTCAGACCTCATCGGGGTCTGCAGCTTCCTCGTGAGGGGATGTGGAGGGGCAGTCACTGATCTCTTCTCCCTGGTGACTGGTGACAGAATTCGAGGGAACAGCCCGACGTTGTGTCAGGGAAGGCTTAAGCTAGATATTAGGAAAAGGTTTTTCACCCAGAGGGTGCTTGAGCACTGGAACAGGCTCCCAGGGAAGTGGTCACAGCCCCAAGCCTGACAGAGTTGGAGAAACATTTGGACAATACTCTCAGGTACATGGTGTGATTCCTGGGGTGTCATGTACAGGCCCAGGAGTGGGACTCTGTGATCCTTGAGGGTCCCTCCCAGCTCAGGATTTTATGTGATTCTATGATATTTTTTACTCTGGAATGGCTTTTCCTCTTTATTGTTTATTATATATTATAATAATAGATAATAAAGCAGTCACAATAAAAATTAAATGCTGTGACCTATCCCGAAGGGCCTTCCTTTTAGTTTTGAGGAGAGTTCCAGCAGTTTTCTTCTGAATCAAAATGAAGCCAGACTTGAAGATGTCAAGCTCTGCAGTGAGCTGGAAGGTGCAGCCCCAGCAGCCCAATTCTGCCGTACCAGTTTGTGTGGGGCTTCCCCAAGGATCTGCCTCATTGCTCAAGCTCCAGAGAGAGGAGGTGCCCCAGTCTTGCATTCACAGGGCAAGTCTGATCCCAGCTGCCTTGTGGTTCCTACAAGGAATATGAAGACTAGGTCATGAACTTAAAATAATGCTCTTTGATTCTCTCAGGCTATATATAAACTGCCTGGAGGATTCGTGTTGCAGCCTGCTCCCAGCAGGATCTCGGTCGCCTAAGTGCTCAGGGAAGGGAAGGGAATTTTGGTCTTCCTGGTTTTGGCAATGGTGTGCAGCCAGACTAGTGACTCAAACCTGCATGTTCAGGACCCTCACTACTCCCTGTGCCAGAAATATCACCTGGGACGTCACTGTCAGCTGTCATCTGTATTCGGGGAAGAGGGAGGAGAGGAGATCCCTGATTCTCCTGTGTTCATGTAACACAGGGCAGGGAGTAGGGAAGAGCATTTCTAGAGCTTTCTTCCTTTGACCATGGAAATGCAGTCTCAGTGCTCTAGCTGTCACTGGTTAATCAGCATCTTCCCCAGAGCAGAACAAGGATCTGTCTCGTGGCTCAGAGCCACGTCCCCACGCCTGGCTTCCTCCAAAGGGAATGCTGCCCTCTCTGTGGGGATGGTAATTCCACAACCATGAAAATAGCAGGGTTTTAGGGTTGCTGGCCTTAGAACAGACCTTCAAAAATAGTTTCCTCAGATGTTACCTTGAGCAGTTTCTATGCGTATTCTTGCCAACAAACTCTTGTTAGAATATTTGTGGAAAATAAACTCTGGCGAGCCATGAGCAGAGCCGAGCAGATCTAAGACAAGCAAATATTTGTGGGAAAGTTTGTGTCTGTTTACACTGTCCACCCAACACTATCATTTAGCATTTTCCATGAGGACGTAACTTCGCTGGGGTACCTTTTGATCAGAGGAGAGATCAATTACCATGTATCCATTTCCATGTTTTTCAGCTGTGAGGCACCAGTGGAAAGGTCAGTATTTCCTCCAAGAAGAGTTTGGTTTTGGCTCAGAACTTTACTCAAAGAGTTAACATTTCTGAAGCCATGACCTCAAAACCACAAATAGAAAGAAAAATAATGTAAGATAGATGAGCACAAAGTTCTGGAAGCCTTAACGAGTGAAAAACAAATTTCAGCATGTTTTGTAACCATCCTCTGGAGTTAGGGAAAAAGGACATTTTAATGAAACTGCACCCTAGAGCCCACAGAAATTTGCTTGGTAAATCACAAACACACAACTGAACATGGGATGAAGGCTGGGTCTGTAGTCCTGCAGCTCTGAAAACCCTTCCCCAACATGGGAGCAGGAAAGCTGGTGTTGACCACTAGCTAAGCCCGGTTGCTGGACCCCACCAGAACTCATTCCCCTGAGCAACTCAGTAAGCCTTGAAGCCCAGCAGTATTTTCTCATTGAAAATCACCTGAAAGACAAGGAAATTTCTACCAAATCAACACATTTGGTTTGTGAAAAGACATCTAAGTGCACAACTCTAACATCTTCTGTAGGTTAACACCCCGGCACTGCCAGCCTCCCTTATGGCACTGCTGGTGCTGGGTTAATGGTTGTACTTGATGATCTTTAAAGTCTTTTCCAACCAACTGGAGTACAGTGGTCCCAATGACCACAGTCTCAACAGGGATACAAAAAGTTTGTGAAAATCAGTCTTGAAGAGAGCAGAATGTCACAGCCAGCATTCTGCTTTCCACATATGCAATACCCTGCTGAAGTGGAGTTGTTCATCCCCTCTCCTCCTCTTGATTCTGTCTTTCCATCCATTGCTTTTCAGGCCATTTCTTCTGTCTGTTGTCCTCCCGCTCATGAGGTTTCATTCTGAGCTGGCATCCCTTTGTCATTTCCCACAAATACGCTGTGCAAAAGGATGTTATTTGTCTGTACCCAAATAAAAGGATGGAAGAAACTAAAATTAGATCAGTAATTCCACATGTGTAAAATGCCATGCAAACACTGCCTAGCTGTTCCAAGTCAGAAAAGGGAAAAATCAAGCAGCTGTGAAAATCAGGCCTGATTTTTGAAAGTCTTCAGAAGAGACATCCAAGCATGGGAATCCCTAAACCTGCATGAAGAGCTTTGAGTTATTGATTTCATTATCTCATGAGAAGGGCTTAGAGCTCAGAGAGAGATGTTGCTTCTCTTTGCGGCTCCATGATGGGAAAAAATGATAATTATTCCAAAAAACATCTCTCATGACACATCCTGGCTCCTGTTTCCTCTGCCTGTTATAAGAAAGTCGTCAGAGTTTAATAAAGCAGATGGGAAAGTGGGAGATGGCCATGCAATACCAACTGAGTTGGAGAAAGAATAGAGGGCATCACCCTTAATGCTTTATGCCAAATGTCCCCATATCCCACCCTGACTGATAAGGGGTCACTGCTGGGTGGTGCTTTACTGTAGTAAAAAAGTATTTAATAGCTGGGTACATGTAGGTACTCAAATAATTTCAATGTAGATTGGAATGTTATGACTGGAAATGGGATCACAAAGTGCTGCATCAGACTGGAAGGAGCAGAGTGTCAGGGGCGTCTGCGTTAGATCCAGATTCAAGATAACATCTTTGTTAGTGTGGGACAGCCCTGCATGAATGATCTCAGCAGATGTTCCCAAATTCGAGGAGCAATGAGCAACACAACTACTTGGCAATTAGGGCTTTAAAAATTTGTTTAAGGGAAAAAAAGAAGTGAGAAACTTCATCTCTTTGCCTGTGAGTACAGCATGCTTTGCATGAACAGTGCTGTGCACGCTCTGCTCAGGGCTGATGGGGCTTGTTGCACTCGAGTGAAAGCAAGGGGAGACACAAAAATAGCTCTGCAGCCCACACCCCACCCACGGGAAAGCACAAGTCACCCAGGAGCAGTTGCTTGCTGGAGTTGCAGCTGCTGGAGCAGTGTTCCCTGAAGCTGCAGCCTGCCGGGGTGCTCCAGGGTGAAGCTGTGCCTGGGGACAAGGATCACGCTCTCAGTGGCACCTAAACATTTGTGCAACAAAGGATTTGCTTTGCCCCATGAAGCCGTGTTGAGAGCTGGCCACTGTTGCCCATTTTGTAGCCATCTCTGAAGCAAGCTCAGTGTACAGGGCATTAACCCCACATGTTCTCTGCTCCAGTTTGGCCAAATCAGCCTCAAGTGAGGCAATGTAAGATAAATCCCACACTTTCTTCTAGGCTATGTGCTGTCCTTTTCTTCCATGTGGTTTCTCATGGAGTTTCCAAGCAGAAGAAGTTTTCCCTGGAGGCTGTCATGCCACTCCTAAGCCAAGCTTCTGGTGCTTTGGTTGTCTTCCTCATCACTTTAGACCCTCAGGGGAGTTTCTGCAAGGAGAAAAGATGATGCTGAGTAGCAGCCATTCAAGTTTCTCCATCCTGCATATGAAACCTCAACAAAGGCTAAAATGTGTTTGCAATATAAGGCAATCTGCCTCTCCTAACCCCCAAACCTGAGTCCCCAAAGGTGCCATCTCTCTCACTATAGCCCCTTGTTCAGAGATTGATTGAGGGAAAGCTCCCTTTAAGTTGCAGGTGAAGCTAGATGTGGTTAGGAAAGGGATGGTGTCACAAGCATCTGGCCCCCAGGACCAAATTCGGTGGCCTGGGAGAATGAATCAGGACTTATCTGTGGAAACAAATCCCATGTCCTCAGAAGCTGCTGTTTTGTAGGTTTTCTCCAGTGATCCTCAGTGGCTCCAAGGATAATATTCCAGGGCTGTCATTACCCCCAGTGCCATGTTCCCACCGTTGTCCTCTTGTCCATGCCATGGTCCCTGCTTGCCAAAAGGAGTAGGCATTGGATTACCCCAGCTCTGTTACTCCTTGTGTAAGCACTATGGATATTTTTGACTGTCCTTTTCAATTCCAGCTGAAGTCGGTGCCACAGGCAGCTCTCTTAGTAGATTGCTTTTGTGATTTATGTGGGTCCAGAAGAGTCCAAGGATCATTTATCTTCAAACCAGGAGAGAGATGAAAGAGTCATGGTAGTAAAATTTCCTGCAGAGCTAGATCTGAGCATCAAAGAGGGGAAAATGTCATTGTTTTACGGAGACATGAAGACGTGAGGCAGGTTTTAATGCTAGGAGATTTTTTTTAACTGCATAATTTGCCTTAAAAAGAAAAAGAAGCTTTGGGAAATGAAAGGAGGGCAAACGAGCTAGGTGGGCACTTCTGGGAAGCAGTCTCTGGTGAGGGGCAGAAAAAGCCAGGAGGGAGCAGAGCCCAAGGGGCATGTGCTGTTCCTGGGATGTGGAGGCAGCAGTGGGCAGGCTCAGGCTGGAGCTGCCAGGTGTCCCAGTGTGGCCATGGTGCCCAAGTGCAGCTGGCCCCAGGGTAGGTGTGCCATCAGCCCTGTCCCACGGTGCCCGAGGGCAGGGGACACATGTGCCACCAGCCCTGTCCCTCAGTGCCTGCACCAGGCCATGTGCTCTCACGGCACAGGTTTCCACCCCAATTCATCCTGGGCTTGCTTTGAGTGCTGGAGTCTGCACAGCAGCACAGCTGGGCGTGTGTTATGTGCTGTCCAGAGAAGCTGTGAATGCTCCATTCCTAGAAGTGTTCGAGGCCAGGCTGGACAGAGCTTGGAGCAACCTGTTGGCATTCCTGCCCATGGTAGGGGCATTTGGTCTCTTCTAACCCAAACCATTCCACAATTCTATGAAAAATGGCTAAGTTGCTGATGTCAGTGAATCCAACTGCAAATATGGAAAGCACCGCTCAGCAACACTCCTTCTCATGTGCTGCCAGTTCAGCACTATGAGAGTGCATCTCCTTGACCAGCTGCAGGGCCAGGGGTTTGATGGAGCATCACCCAACCACAGCAGCAGGTCATTCAGGGTGGGGGAACATCTCCTGCCCTCACTCAGCCTCAGGACTTGCAGCAAAAGCACAATTCTTGGGAAATACGATCACATCACAGGGTTGGAAAGAAACTGAAAGGAGGAGAGGGCTGGGAAAGGCTCTGTTTACATTTGCAGCAGATGTTATCTAGAGGAGAAAATACTTTTATTTCCCCTGTGGACTGCCCGTTGATTTTCTTGCGGCAGGCACTAATGGAAAATAATAAAACCCATTTTAGTCAGGTTGTATCTAGAACACTTACAGGTCAAGCCAGTACTCAAAACAGACGGTTATGGAACATAACACATTAGTTTGTCACCAGCGTCTACAGTGGCCAGGGGATTTTTACCATTTGAAATTGAATTTTATAGGTCAGGGCCTTTCATGGGCCTTGAAAAACAGTGAGTCTTGTTAAAGTTAGCGTGAATGTGGAGGCAGTTGCTGGGTGTGGAGATGCACAATCTCTGTGTTTGTTAGCCGTTAAAAAAACCAGAGACCCATGGTAGGAACTGTGTTGCCGCTATAAACCCCAGAATATGCTCATTAATTGTTATAGACTGAAATATTTCAGTATCATCTTCCAGCTACTAAATCAAACCCACAAAATGCACAGGAGGCATCTTTCATTGAAAATTATGTCCTCCTGACTTGTAATTTAAAATTCACTGATGACTGTAAAGGAAACTTGGTAACAGAAGCCTGAGTTTCTTAGAAATGAGTCACAAGTTGATCATTTGTTTAGGAGTTTAAGATTCAGATAACCTCAGACATCTTCTATGTGGTTTTATACTTCACGGAATAAATAAAGCAGGGACGTGACGTGGTGCCCAAGCTGCCACACGCATGCACAGAGATGTGCACACACACTGATGCCTCTGTTTTGTTCTCTCTTGTGTCCTATTGCACAGCCCTGTCCCCACAGGATGTATGAGGGCACCCATCACTCACACAAATTGCCCAAATTAGAGAGAGCTGCTGGTACTGAGGGCTTTATGTGCCAAATCCACGAGCTGGCTGGCTCTGACCTCAGGTGGGCGTCCCAGGCACTCACTGGGACTACTGGGGTGGTCTCCAAGGTGGGAAGGGAAGCCTTGTTTCTGAACTTTTCAGTTCCCGCTGACTCACATTCCGTGTCAGTTGTGATCATGATTAACAGCAGCAGCACACCCAGGGCCAGGCTGCCAATCCCCCTCTGCGCTGAGTAGACCTTCACCCAAGCCACTGGGGAGGTGAGGCCATTTCCTTGCCAATTCAGGCATGGTGGGGCATCCTCCATTCATCTCAAACATGGAGGAGCAAACTATTATCCCCACGTTCTAGTGAAGGTGTTTAACATAAGGTTTTGGTACTATGTGCAGGAGCTCCCTACGGGCCTTGTGCATCAGAGCTGCGTGCTATTAGTCCTTATCTGATCCATGCTTTGCTCTGCTGTTACTCCCTGTGGCATTTTCTCCCTTGCTTTACTAAGCAGCATCTTCCAGGAGGAGTGGACAAAGCCACAGCCCTGCACTGAGGGGCATCACTGGATCGACCCTGCCCAGTGCCTTTCTTGCCAAGTTAGCTCTTGTGCTGATCACAAACACAAACACTGCTGTGCTCTGCTCTCCTTCTTTTATCTATTTTTAACCCAACCCTAAGTGTGCATCTCAGGAGTGAAGTATGTTGTGTTGCTAGTAACTGATGGTAGGTGGAAAATCCATACGGCCACTCTGTTTCCCACTGATATCCACTAAAGTCTGGAATCACAATCATTTCTGCAGGTTTTTGCTGTGATTCAGCTTTGGAAAAACCCCCTCTTGGGGAGGAATGAATAGCATGGTGTGGCTGTGCTCACTATTGATCGATGTTTTTGTCTTTATGTGGAAAGCTGCACAAGCTGCTGGACAGGAACCTGAGAACAACAAATATTAAAGCTGCTAATGTTTAGATAGCAACAAAGATCTCTGATCCTCCCGCTCATGATGAAAACATCTCTTTTGGGATGTGTGAGGTGCTTGGATGGGCAGTAAGTGCCTCTGCAGAGAGGGTGGCAGCGTGAGCCCCTCATGCAGGTGGAAACAGAAGGGATGGAGGAAGAGTTCCCAAGACAGAGTGACATCAGTGCTGAAAATAGCACTTCTGTCTCGAAATTGCCATTGCACAATTCTGCACAGTACCTGAAAACCCCATCGCTTTCCTTTTTCCCAATGCTTTTATTATCCTAAAGCTTCTAAAACCCTCCTTGTCCATGGAGAGGAAACATTACCCAGTAAAATTCCAGGATATAAAACTTGGGGGAAGGTAAAGAAGAGATCAGTTTAAAGAGTGTATGAAATAAGACATAATGAAGTTCAGGTCTGCAGGCTGCTTTTGCTGACTCTGGCGAATGCACACTCATTTCAGGGCCCTGTGGTTTCCTGCAGGCCTACTGAGCTCTCGGCAGCACTGCCTGACCACGCTACCTACCAGCAGCACTTTGATCAGCCCATTTTCACATGACAAAAAAATCGCACTGCCTGTCCAGACCTGGTCCCCAGCTGATGGTGGTTTTCGCATTGAATCAAGCACTCAGCTCCACTTTTTGGCTGAGCTCACTGCCGCGTCCAGCTGATCCACCCTGCTGAGAGGCGGTGAGCAGAGTGCAGGAACTGCTGTCAGTACAGAGGGCTCGGAGAAAAAACCCAAACAATGAGATCCATTTGGCTGTTCCCTTGTGGTGTTGGTGCCCACCCTGGAACCATGGGTGTGTCCCTGACTACAGAGGGAAAAAGGCCTCTGGGAGATGCAAAGAGTTTCTGTGCAGTGGCAGGGAGAGATTACCCAACACAGGGAGGGGAGTGAGTTTAATCAGAATGAGTGAGTCTCCCTGCTGTAAAATGCAGTGACTCTCGAACCACAGCTCACAGCAAGCGCCGATGGAAACCACCCTGGGTGCACATTCAATGCAACCCTCCACCTAGCTGGAATTTCACCCATGTTGCAAGTGTCAATGCAAGCATTTGACTCTCCATGGAAGTCAAACCTGTGCAAGGGCTTCAGGATCAGACATGCTGATTTTCCCTCTGCTGCTACAATCCTGTTGCACAACAAGCCTCCCCAGTGCAAAGCAAGGACGTCCACTTTCTGCATAGCACATGGCCCCCGGGATGGGCTGTTCCACTCAGGATATGCTGTTGCCCAGTGCTCAGGTCACACTCCCTTTTCCAGCTCAGGTATTTCACATCCATGTGATTCCTGAACTTTTCTTTTTTTAAGACTCTTCTGTTTCTGGCTCAACAAATGTCTGTGCAACATAATGAGAGAACTTTTCTAATGACTCATAGATTTTTAAATTAAATGTAAAATGTTTATTGCAGAGATGCACGGCCATACATTATGCATCACTGTTTTAATACAACAACATAATTCTGATAGAAATTATCCATGTGAGCTGCAATCAATTTCAGCTACTACGCTTTGCATGCTTGACAATCTGGTCATTCGGCTGTGGAAAAGTACTTTTACTTGATTACTTACACTGTTGCTAATCGCTGTGGCTTTTGGCACTGCCAGGGTGTTATTTCGCTGCCTGAAATTGCCAACAGTATCTGTGGAGGGACAGGGTGTAGCTGTGGCTGCTCTGCCAAACCCCTGTGGCTTCACCCGACACCAAGGAATGCGCAGACTCCAGCACAACACTTGGATAGTCATTTCATCAGGGTGGGCTCTCATGGGCTGCCACCAACACCTCCTGTAGCCATGAAAACAGCATCTTTGTTCCTCTGGCTCCTGGGTCACCAGTTGCTACAGTCCACAGCCGTGGCCCTGTTTGGATGCGTGGCAATCACCAATTTGCACCCCCAAATCTTGTACTCCCTTTGCTGGTTGGGCTTCAAAACTTGCCCATGTCCTGGGGCTTTTTTCTTTGTCTCCAAAGGGAGCGTTCCAGGGCAGTGGTGGGGCAGTGGAGGTGTGTGCTGTGCAGGGCTGAAAGAGAAAACAATGTTCTTTATCTTATGTCATAAGAAAAAATGCCAAAGGGGACAGCTGCTGAAATCATAAGCTCACAGTCGGGATGTGAAGAGTTGGAGGCTTACACTCCCTGGGACTACATTTGGGTGGGTATTACACTACTGTCTCTTCCTGAGTTTCCTCAGCCTGTGTTTCAGAACCAGAGAAAGATGCCTAAAATAATGGTGAGCCTGAAGGCTGAGTTAACCCCGTGTGCTCAGCATTCCCCCGGCGGAGCAGGATCCCCTCCCTAGGCAGGACAGCGGCACCGCTCCATCACCCTCCTCACAGCAGTGCTTGCTCCTGCTACCATGGCTTGGGGAAGCTCTGGCCAGGGACTGGAAGCCTGGAGCAGGCTGACCCAAAGGCATGTTGCTGTCCCCAGGACAGGCAGGTCACCACGCTGCCCCAGTGCCACCCTGCTGCTGGAGTCCCTCTGCCTGGAGGTGAGACAGGGAGGTTCCTGCCCATGTTTGGCCGCCGCTGACTTTAGCATAAGGATGTATAAATCAGAGCGAGGGCTGGCGCTCACAGCCACCAGCTCTGGGCTGCGCTGGGCTGATTTATTTTGCGTGGGAGCAGCAGTAGCAGTTTACGCCTCTGGTGCAGATTACAAGATAAATCTGGCTTTCAACGAGACCCACTGGTGACTGACACTGACAGAGCTTCTAAATCACCGCAGCTGCCGGGATATAGCCGTGGGCCAGGTTTGGCCCTGCAGGTCAGGTCTCTTTTTTGGCTGGTGTAAATCAGCAGGGCTAGGATCGAGATGTGGTGTCAGGTTACTGTGCTGGGCTCATTTTTATTTAAGTGTCTATATGGTAATTCCAGCTCAGAGGGACACCTGAGGGCTGCAGGCCTTCTCTGCTTGAACTGCCAGCTTTTACCATGTTCGGATCTACCTTTTGCAGTGAAAGCTTGGATCTACCTTTGGCAGTGAAAGCTTTAAGGAACAATTAAAATTCTCCTTGTGGGTGCCACACAGATGCACTTTTTAAGACCCATTTCACACTGCTGAGGTCCATCCATATGAAATGAATATCGTCCTCAGCACTAATTTCAATTACTAATATGCTCCAAAAACTTTTGCACTGACTTTGACATTACAGACAGATTGTAAGCCAGCAGAAACTGGCTTGGGCTCCTTGAAATGGCCAATGCTGTTTGCTCCAGAAGATTTGCAAAAAAATATGTGAATGTGGCACCTGGAAGCATGATTTAGTAGTGAACACGGTGTTGCTGGATTAATAAAGGTTGAACGTGATGGTCTTTTCCAGCCCTAATGGTTATATGAATCCATAATCTGGTCTGACCTGGATAAACTCTCCAGCATTAAGGAAGTGAGAGCCTCCAAAGAGGAGGTGGAAATCCTCACCATGTTCCAACAGGCACTGATCTCTTCTGACGCATGTCCTGCTGCCATCAGTGGGTGTGGCATCACTGCCAGATGTGTGCTTCTGGTACAGCAGGGAATCTTCCCTTGGTGGGACTGATTTCACCTTCCCAGGAGTGTGCACCCAGAGTGGGATCAGACCTGCAGAGTGGTCAGGGACACTTGCCTGCTCCATCCGTGGAGCTGATCCTTGTCCAAGTGTTGCTGCTTGACAATGTGGGAGCACAAGCACACATGCATCCTGTATCAGTATCATACCCAGACCATAAGGTCATTTCTAGACAGATTTTATCTGGACAAATTACACCATAAATGGAATAACCTCACCAAAATACAGTATGTCATAAAAACAACTGCTTTTTGAAATTAATTCTGTTATGCTTTTCTTAGCTTTTTGCTAAGAAACTTGGTCCAGGACGCACCAAAACGCCTGGCAACAGTCCACAGTCTGGGCCAGAGGAGGAAAAAGTGAAAAACCAGCTATGTTCACTGTGAGTTGTCCAGGGAAAGCTACATGTCTGCTGTATCCCTCAGTATGCACCCACTTCCCAGCCGGCCACCAGCCTGGCACACTTGGCTGGGGTGTGGGCATAATTGTGGGTGCACTCATCACAGACACTCAATGGAGCCACCAGCAGTAAAATGGGTCCATGGAATTTTGAAGGTTATTGTATTTTCTGTAAAAATACAGCAGTTCAGAGATAATCGGGGATCAAAGTACTTCAGAACCTCCATGGTCTACATGGAGGTACTGAAACATGATGGATATGGAAATGGGCATAAAACCCAAGGCAGGTAGAAAGCAAGGGAGGAGTTTTTCATACCTTCTTTACATCTCCATGAAATTAAAGCTAAACCAAAAAAGTGCTGTTGCTCTTTTTTTGGCAATGTCAGAGGGACTGGAGATACTGAAGTGCCTTTACAAGTGGAAGGAAATATCCTGTGGATTTGGGGTCCATGTAGATATTCATTCATTTAGCCATTATTCTGAGGAATTCACTTTGCCATAGTTTAGATAAGCATCCATTTAAAGCAGAGTTTTCTATGGTTGTGAATTATCTCTCTGGCTTTCATTGCCATCCTGATTAGACCCCTGAGGTCAGAGCATCAGCTGCTATAACAGGACATTGCCGCTGATGGGCTTTATGGCAATTAGTGCGAGTTGCAAATTTATCTCTCCAAGTAACTTAGTAGCTAGACAGCACTGAAGGTATTTTGTGGCATCTACTGTCTCAGGTATGGCAAAGAGATGACTAATTTGCTTCTGACCGGCAGATAATTCCAAAAATTAGGATTATTCATTTTTATTGCTCTTGGACCAAAGTCCAGTTGCTATTATCACTGTCTCACATGGGTGTTGTGGCTACAGTAATGTCTCAATAAGTTAAGCAATTAAGCCCCCTCACTATCCAGCCTGTCACATCCTGGCTCCATAGGCATCCAGGGGGAGAACTGGTGCTAACATGTATTAGTCACCTATTACAGCTCATCTGCAAACCTCTAGAGACTCCACATAGACACAAGGTAAGGCAGGCACAAGATGTGGAACAATTTTAAGAGAAGAGAATGTTGAAAAAGGCTGGGTGCAGAAGAAATTGCTGTTTCTGGGACTGTTTATAATTTGCGACTGGCTTGGCACGGAGCTTTCATTCCTCACCGCAGAGGGGAGTTGCCAAACTTGGGAGCAGCTCTGATTTTGAAAGTCTCATGATTTCATCTCCTTGGCTGCTGGTACAAAGCCATGGTGCTCCAGGACCCTTATTTATTTTATGATTCAGGCAGAAAGTTCTCAGTCAGAATCACAAAATCATTAGAGCTCAAACAACATGTTCAGCAATTCAAGACTATTTCTCACCCACGTTTGCCCTCCCTGTGCTGCTCCACTGACTCCACCATGGTTCTCCACAGAGTTTCTCCAGCTTCAGAATTACCTTTTGGCACTGCTCCTGGTGAATGAAAATAGGAAGCTGGATTGCTTCACTAATAATCTTATTTCCAGTTTGTTTCAATTATGCTTCTTTTCCAGTGGGTGTTAAGCAGTTGT
Organism: Vireo altiloquus; assembly: GCA_013396875.1. Taxonomy (NCBI): domain Eukaryota; kingdom Metazoa; phylum Chordata; class Aves; order Passeriformes; family Vireonidae; genus Vireo; species Vireo altiloquus. The sequence continues at coordinate 308,456 of VZRF01012768.1, forward strand.
TCTGGTCTCACTGGTTTAAGGCATGTAAAATATGTACAGAAGGTTGTGTGTAAGAGTCTCTGCAGAGAAATAGAGAAGCTGTTGTTCTGCTTTCTGAGGACAGGTCTGTGCCAATTATTCTAGCACTCATTTGGGAAGGAAAATTTGCCCTAATACCAGTGGGACCCTGCAGCAGCTCATCCTACTGCTCACACAGGGACCAGACTCCAGTGCAGGTGGCTCAGGGGTTGCTGGGGGCCACCAGAACAGCCCTTCATCATGTTTGTGATGTCCCTTGCAAGCACAGCCCATGGCAAAACCCTGCCCAGAAGGCAAGTGCTGTGAATGGGGTAGTTAGGAATGTGAGTTACCTCTTGCCTGGTTAAACCCAGACTAAGACCTTTGGGGTGTTTTAGTCCCAGCCTTCATCAGCACCCCTTCCCCCCACTGCAGAACCTGTTCTGCCTCAGACCTGTGCCCAGAGACCACAGTGGCAGGAGGGGACAGGGATATCTTCCTGATGTCCCACTGATTTGGAGAACAGTTCAGAGCTATCTCAGTGGATCCAGCTACCTGACAGGAGATACTTCTGACCTACTTGACTGTGCAGAATAGTAGGAAGAAAGGAGAGGGTTACGTTGCTGCATAAAAGGAGCTATGCATCTGATTGACCTAATTTTGGTCTTTCTTGCACTCTTTTAACTCCACTGGCTTCAGCAAAGGAGTGCTGATTTACACCAGAAGAAACTGACCCAATTTCCATGGCCTGCACATGCTGTGCATTGGGGCCACAGTGACATTGCTGTCTTCCACTGCCCCATTTTCCCTTGGTTCAGGTTTCTGCAGGAGCACAGGACCACAGAAGCATGATGGGTCTAAATATGGACGCAGCCAAGCTGGAATGTGGGGCAGCAGGAGCCAGGCAGCCCCTGCTCTAACCTATCTTTGCCTATCTTCTTAGAAATTCACAGATCAAATCACAGTGAGAAGCCCCTCTGTGGGATACCAGGGCTGCAAGATAACACAAGGGTGAGGTTGGCCAGGTGGGTGGGGGATACTGCAGCTCCATCCCCTCCCAACACCCTGGAGCACCATCCTGGCTGCTGGTGTTGTACCTGGATGCTGCATCTCTGTGAGGGTGAAGGACCCGGAGCTGTGAACATCCCCTCCCTCCCTCCTACTCCGCTTCAGCTGTGAAACCCTGTGCGAACTGCATCAGAGGAGCCTCGGTGCTGAAGTTTGTTAATTAATATGCTACAGTTAACTGTGTCAAAAGCTTCCCTCAGATCAGGTGAAACAGCTCCTCACGTTTCTCTTTGATGGGAGGCAGGGAGGTGTCAGCAGCGGGGCCAAATGTGGTGGAGCAGGCACTGCTTCTGGCAGCACCTCGGCATGAACTGCCCTTCCTGTAATTGTGCATAAACCACGGGAGACAAAACACCAACTGCTCTGCTGCTGCTAATATCATCAGGTGTCCTCTGATAACTGGGAAGAAGGGATCCTGCTAGGGCAGTGCTCACTCTTTGGGACCATTCCCTATTATTTGCAAGGAATAACAGCATGCGGTGCCTGATGGGCATTGGCAAGCAGCCGCAAAAGCAGGAATGTCTCCTTGCCTTTGCTTTTATCTAAAAGCTGCCTAGGCAGGCTCATTAATTCAGGTTGGTTTTATTGGATGGATTTGAAATCAAAAACCCGCGAAAAATATTGGAAAGAGATAATAATGCTTTATTTCTGAATGCTAATAGTCTGAAACAATCAGAGGTAATTGTCATAAAGCAGAAAGGGAATAAAATCCTCGAAAGAAGGTGCTCCAAGTAACTGGGCAAAATAAATGAGAAACACTAAAGCCATTAATTTTTCCTTGCTCTGTGTCAGCCCTGGCTCTCCTCCTTCCAGCATCCTCAGCCTCTCAGTCAGCTTAGCAAAAATAAATTTTTTCACCCAGTCTCAGCATTAAATCCCTTTGTGCCAGTTTGACCCTGGCTGGGATGACCACAGAAAGACACAGGATCTGCTCTTTCATGATAAAGTGTAGGTTTAGTTGTCTTGGGGTCATGGAGGGCTGACCAAGTCAGATCATGGGGTTGAGGTTTCTGGCTTGGGCTGCCTCATCTTTCAGCTCCCGGTGTTGGACTCAGTTTACAAACTGGGTGAGCTACATTGCCTACATTTTCCAAGGTCAGTCTGACCTCCTGCTGGAGATGTGGCCACTCGCCTACTAACTTGGGGAAGAAACCGAGAGCAGCATTTGGAGCCAGTCCAGTGCTCTCTGGCTTCATGACATTCCTCTATGTGTCCATGCATCGTGATCGGACCATCCTTCTGTTTCCAGGACACACATGCCCAGTTTTGGGAGTTTGAGTGTTGGAGGAGAAATCTGCTCTCTCCTGCTTCAACCCCAGCCTGAAACCATCCCCATTTGTCTGTTGCAAAAACAGAGCAAAATGCAATGCTGTTGTCAGCGTTGTCTAAGTTCAAGCAAAAGGTAAAACTCAGGCCAGGAAAGAGAAAAGTCTCTTCTTCCTGAGCCCCCACACCTTGAGGAGGGAGACCAAGCTGGCTTGGAGGGCAGAGGAGCAGATGGTCCAGGGCTGCAATAACAGCTTGCAAGGCATCCTTTATTTAGGTTAGATATTAGGGAAAGGTTCTTCACCCAGAGGGAGGCTGAGCAGTGGAACGGCCTTCTCAGGGAAGTGGTCACATTTTCAATCCTGCCAGAGTTCAAAAAGCATTTGGACAACACACTAAGGCCCATGGTGTGATTCCTGGGGTTGTCCTGTGTGGTGCCAGGAGCTGGACTCAATGATCCTTGTGGATCCCTTCCATCTGTGGTTATTCCATGATTCTATGGTTTTCTGGACACCTCTGCTTCTCCTGGTTGCCAAAGGCAGAGTTCTAAGTGCTTTGTCTGATATAGTCATGCAGTGGCAGCTCAGGGATCACAAACCACTGTTGCTCCCCAAAGAGACCCTGAGGAGTGCCAAAAACACCACTCATACCAATGCCAGAAATAGAATTAAGATTTAGCAACAGTCCTGGATCACTGGGTTTCTGCACAGACCCCGCTGTTGGAAGTGAAAATAAACAAAGGGAATTTCTTCCCTCCACACCTCGCCCAAATAAAACAGCCAGCTGGGCTGGGCGTGCGCTGGGATCGGATCATGAGAGCTTATTACTGCTGGCAGCAACCTCGGCAGCCTGGAGTCTGCAAACACCTTAAAATGTCTGCTTGGGTTTTTCTGGAGCAGCTATGCATCCTTCTGGGGTTGGGTGAATTTTATGGCTATAATCAGATGCCTCCATTACTCATTTCTGCTCTTTCTACCTAAAATGTTTGACAAGTTCAGCTGCTAAAGGCAATCTGTAAAAACAAGGGCCTGAACTGTCAGATCACCCAAGCACAGCCTTGTCTCTTGCCTCGCTGCTAATGAGAGACGAAGTTGTGCTACCGGACGCCAACTGGTCAGAGAAGGAAGGCAAAGGAGAGCTGAAGTGATAAACTCCTCAATTTAAAGTGACGTTTTCTGTGTTAACACTACTCAGGCTCTGGCAGCCTTTGCAGTGTTAAGAAAGACACTAAGAGGGGGGAAAAATAATAAAATCCTTTGCTCTGTCTGATTTTCAGACATCTGGTCCATACCATTTATGTTTAATACTAATGTGACATGGTTTAATATTCTCTCAATTAAATTCAGTTGTCGGGGTGATGGAGAAGGGAGCCTGAACTGAATTCCCAGGTGAAAACAATCCACCCCTCCCTGTGGTTTTCCCAAACATCACCCTGCAGTGATGGACACAGACCAGCAGGGCACCAGGTTGGGAAGGCTGAGGGAAGCACAGGACATGACCCTTCCTGATTCCTTTTATTTACTTCCCCCACGTGCAGGAGAAGCATCACAGGTGGAGTGGCCCCAGTGCTGTGTTGACCTCCCAGCTCTCACATCATGAGGTGGAAGAAGTGGGAATGAAAATTTGTCATATATAATTAAGATGATGTATTTGAGATGGCCTGGAAATGGTTGTCCTCTCCCATTGTGCAACTCCTCAGGGAACTTTACAGGAATTCCTCAGGAAATTAGGGGATGGAATCAATAGTAGGGGGAAAAATATGATTTTAGTATTACTGTGAAAAAACAGGATCTGGCTCCCCACAGCCCAGATGATGGGTGTTTTGGGAGGCTCTACCTAACCACAGTGGATTTATCCAAAAGAAGTCCATGGAGAGGTCAAAAACTCTGTTCCCATGGGGCGTTTCCAAGCCCCTCCATGTCCCAGCAGCCCAGCAGGGCTGAGCCTGCCCAGGTCCTTGTGCTGGTGTGTGCAGACACATCAGGCATGTTCTGGAAGGGCTGAATCCGTATGTCCACCAATTAAGAAAAATGGTCTCCAGGGCAGCCAGGCAGGTTTCATAAGTACTAAATTACCATGCAAGAGGCTACTGCAGGACTGGGGAAAAATATACTCATTGTACAAGTAATGTCACTAATAGACTTAAAAAATTCAGATGTTTTGCACAAAAAAAATGGCAGATGATCTCCAAACAAATAACCTCTCAACATAAACACAGCAAGAAAAATTCATTAAGTGCCTTTTAAAAGCACTGGATTTGACTGAGAAGATCTTTTTCAGATGTTCCTCTCAAGCAAACCCAAACATCAAATAATAACTGTGTAAAGGCAAGTGCTATAATAGTAATAATAATAACACTGAAAATGCATTATGCATCTTTCCCTTTGATAAAGGTCTTTGTGCTTTTATGAAATGTTCATTATCAGTATTTTCTCCCTGTATCTGAAGAAGAGAAACCAGTGCTTTAGAGTCTGAGCTCTTCAGCGTGTGCGGCAGAGAACAGAGCCAGCGGGGCATTATTTCTGATAGACTGAGGCTATAAAACTATTCTTCATGTTCCCAGTAAAAATATTTCTGCTATTTATTCGAAATTAAAACCAACTTGGAAAAAAAATTCCTTTTTTTATAACAGATTCAGCTAACATTCTGTTTTCTTATAGTTTATATTAATAATGATTGCGCTAATCTTTTGCTGTATTTCAACAGTTTCAGCAGGTTTATGGGGTAAGACTGTTATTATTTACCTCAGTGACTGATTTTATGGAATAACTGCAGGTTTTCGTGGAGGTACATCAAGTGCTGAAGTGAAAGGAAATAAAATATAACAGCAGTTTTCACTGCTAATGGAAGAAGCAGAAAACCAGAGGGCAAAAAGGACATAATATATATTTAAAATGTTAATGTACAAGCATTAATATACAATAAGCTCTATTTAGATGTATTGGATTGGTGCTTTTTTATGGTATTTATAATGGCTATGGAGAAAGTCACATCAGGGAGTGATCCAGCACTGGTGTCCAAAGACTGGACCCTTGTCTCCTCTCTCCCTGCTTCCCCACACTGTGATTTTGAGGATACTCTGCAGTTTTTAGCTCTTACACCACTGAATACAAATGCGCCTCTTAACTGGGACTGGCCAAAACCTCCTCAGAGACTGGAAAATAGTGCAGCACTTTTTATCCTATGGAATGGAATAAAAAAACCCAAACAACCCTAATAATGGTGTTGCAGTCATGGGGCTGGCAGGCTGGAACAGCCCTCCCATCCCTGGCACAGCAGGAGTGGAGCTCTGGGTATCAGCCCCTGCTCTGAGCCACTCTGGCACTGGAGCCCCAGGAGCAGTCAGGGATCACATCCAACGTCCCATGCAGTCAAGGGGCTCCACTTCAAAGCCAGGAAATACATTCTTAAAAGCTGAAAGCAGTTTTGTAAACACTTAGGCCTAAGTCTGGAAACCTCTAAGAATGTTGTTGGGTTTGGGGTTTTTTTTTGATTTTTTATTCTTATATGATAATTGAAAACATGTGTGCCCTGCTTCCACTGCGTTTTGGAAGCGTCTGCCCTGAGATGAACAAGCCCTGCTGCTCGCTGGGCTGGAAACTCCCCAAATCTCCACAAATGTGCAAAAGTGAAACTTAAGAGCTGACAGAGTCAATATTGAGGGTTTCAGGAGGCACAGTCTGTGGTTTAAGGCTTTAAATATAACAATTGCCCAGTCTTTCAGATACCAAAGGATTTGGCAATTGGATTACCATAGCAATCAATGACACATGAAAATGCGATCACAGAATGTGATTCCTTCTTTCCCTTTTTGAAGATTTACTGTGGTCAAAACATGGTAGCTTTATTTACCTTCTGGCAGAGAAGAATTCCATTTTTCTTGCAATAAAAAAGTGTCTGCAATAATTTCTCAGATAATTTCAGTCACAATGGGTCCGATACATCACATAACTCTCGTCCTTTCTCAAGAGCAGCACGGACAAGCACTGCAGAGCCCAGGCAAGAAATAAACACCTTGGACCTTCTAAATGCCATTGAGATTTTAAATTTGAAGCATCAAATATTGGGGAAATGTGGAATAAACCAGGCAATTTTCCTCCCAAACAATGACCATCATTTTTCAGTCAACTTGAAAGCTGGCTGAAAATATTCAAAATGTCAGTTCTGAGAAAAAAATTCAGTGCTCCCTGGCTCCTCCCAGAAATATTTGCTTAGGTGCACCAGAGTGCAGAAGTATAAATGGAAATCAAAGACACAAAGAATTCATTGAAAAAACAATCTTTGTACTTACCCAACACAGTTGCAGTCGTTTCCTGTGTTATCCTTGCAAAATTAAGAAATGCTCAGAGCTAACCCTTTAAGGGATTGCTACAGACACCACAAAGGAAATTTAACAGTAACTTGGAGGCATTTTTTGGTTTATGATGTTATTCCTTAGACATTTAAAAAAAATAAAAGGATTGTTTTTCTTTTACAGAGGCACTAGGACAAAGATGGGATGCAAATAATTCTGTATTCAGATGACTGTCGTCACTTCCCCTTGCACAGCTGTAAGATTTGTGCCTTTGGCACCCATTGCTCCTGATAACCACACATTTCTGATGCTGTGTTTCAACAGTGAGCTTGCCATCTTCAAAATTAGTCATTGCAGAAAAATCTGTGTAGTGGAGGGGATGATAAAATAAAATCGACATGAGAGGGGATGAAAAAATAAAATTGTCATGAGAAGGGATGAAAAACCTAACAGCCTGAATTCAGGTCAAGAGCAGCACTGATTATTTTGAAGGAAGTTCTATATTTATAAATCCTTGTCAGTGCTATCAACTTGTTTGGTACCAGACAGTGAAATTAGGATTTTCTCTTAGATGAAGCCCTGATCCTAAAGAAAAACACTGGCCTGTAGATTTACTGTCTGTATATAGGCAGTGGGTCTGTGCACTCCTGTTGTAACTCAACCAACCAGTTGCAAAATTGGCTTTTCCTGCCCCTGCTCTGCCAAGCCTGGCTGCCAGTCAGGTCCTTGCCTGCACTGAGCCCTGCAGGATGGGTTGCTTTGATGTGATCAGATAAATCAGAAGAGCCCAGGTACAGCAGCTCTCTCCAGAGCTGTATTTCCTCCCGGGGCCTCCTGCGGCTCCAGTCAGCCCCACTGCTGTTGACATGACCTCGGGGGTTTCCAGCATTTCCCCAGAGGGAAGGTTTCACAATGGGTTGAAGTTCAGACCGAGGAAAGGTTTCCTGGTGTGCTGCCACTGTTGGCTTTTATTTTTCTCAACACCAACCACCTCCGTCCAACCCCCCTCTTGCCCCTTGGACATTTCCCTTTTCCAATGCAGTCATGCAATCCTCAGTGCCTCCTCCTCCCACCGTGGCCAAGCCCTTCTGCCCAAGCACTTCATCCTTTTTCTTGCTCTTCCCTAATTCTCGCCACTTTGTCAGCACTCCTGAGCTCATGAGCTGCCCAGAAATACAAGGCTGATATTTTCAGAACTGTCAAGGTTGATATTTTCAAAGCTGTCTGCAGGAATTGGGCGGCTCATTTCTTCTTTTTTATTTCTTTTCTTTCCTTTTTTTTTTTCCTCTTCTGCCGGCATTAAAATCTCCAAGACAACTCAAAAAGTCTCAGCCTATGGGTTTAGAGGACAGGGAGAAGGATGTGCCCTTCCCACATGAGGAAGGGGATGCTGTTGCTTCAGGCTCAGCTCAGTCCTTGGGGTGGCTGTGCCATGCTGGGGCACATGGGGGATGTTGCCCCATGGCTGCACTCAGATCCCAGCCCTGCAGGGGATAAAAGGAGGGCATTGCCATGTTTACATCACTTGCCATGTTCACAGCAGCCCTTCCCATTTTCACACTGCCTGTAAGACACTTTTTGCAGGTATTTGCTGGTAGGAAGGAGACACAGAAAACACACACAAAAAAATCTTTAACTGAAGAGTTAACTTTGCTTAAAGAGATAGTGATAAATCACATTTCTCCACACAAATCTGTGCTGAGCCAGAATCCTCCCTTGTGTAACTTCTGACTTCAATAGGCAAGGGCTGGTCACAAGCCGCAATTAGAGCTGGCCAGGAAACAATGAGTTTTGTCTCATGGCAACTTCTGAGGTTTCAAAATCTGTTTATGCTCTGCAGAGGAAGCGAAATCAAAACATTTCTAATAGGAGATGGGAGCCTGTCAAACTGTCCATTTTCTGTGCAGTGAGCTTCTCATTTTGCTGTGGCTCTTCCCCCTGCCCCCTCACTGTGTCCGGGGCACGGGCTGTGCCTGCAGCAGGGAGCAATCACGGGGTTGGTACGCCTGGGTGCCAAATGCATCCATGCTCAAAGCCACCCATGTGTTTTGATAAAAGCAGATGAATTGAAAACACTGTGACCAGTCTTGCCTGGAACGTTTGGCTTGTTTGGGATCAGGCTGACCTGGTAACGCATCACCGGTGGGACAGAGACTGACCTAAATGGACACGATCCTCTTCTGCTCTGTACATCTGTCTAGAAGGACCTTAAAAATCTGATTTTTTTCTGAGGTCTAGCAAAAACTTTATCTGCTCTGTGGGGATATGAAAGGGCCAATGACATACTTGGCAGGAGTGAAAGTCTGCCCGGGAATCATTGGCATTTCCTCTTGTGCCCCACGTATCTGCTGACCGTCTGTGCTCTCCATCCTAGATCCATCTCCACTGCTCTCCATGCCAGATCTGTCTCCACTTCTCTCCATCCCAGAGCGGCTCAGTGCAGCTGAGGGCTCTGGTGTAGCTCATAAAGTACTTTGCCAACCTTTCCATGAAAGCTGCTAATCAATTAATGGTGGTGAGTGAGCTCAGTAAGAAAGAGTGAAGAACTTTAACAGGGGCACTACCTTCCTAATAGCCTGAGTGCCTTCCTTACCACACTTCAGACTGAAAAAACCTTTTTCCAAATAGTTTTCTGCTGGTTATATCCCAAACAGAAAATAGGGAGGAAGGTGGATTTCTTCAGCATGGCACAGGCATGTCTATACTGCCCTGAGTTTGTCCTGTCCTAACTCTCTCTGTCCACTGTCAGCCCACTTGCCAAACCAGAGACACAAATCACAGCAATGCAGGGTGGCAAACCAAGGAGCATGATCTGAGTGACTTTGAGCCATGAGTTAGAGGAGATGGTGGATATTGAAAGGATGAGAACAGGAAAACCTCTTTCCCCGATGGGTGTGTGACATTAAAGACCCTGAAAATTTCTCAAAATGATTCACTTTTTTTCTCCAGACAGCATGTTCCAACCTAGGGATTTCAAACTAACCCTTACAAAAAATTGCCTTCAATCAGCTCAGGCCCATAATCTTTGCTTTTCCACTCTCTTTGAACAGGCAGACACTTATGGACAGCTCCACTGTCACAGTGAGACAGGTCCCAGCTCTGCTGCTTCACATTCCCCGGAATAAACCTGTGTGTGCAGAACTGGAGACCATCCTACTGTAACAACTGTGCCCCATCAACGTGCCCTTTCTGGACACAGGCTGAGAAAAGACCCTGTAAGTCCCTGAAGGAATTGTATTTTAGGAAAGAAGAGCCAAGACATCAGCAATATGCAACGGGCGGGGAGGACAAGCAGCGACTGCAGGGCCATGGTACCTGTTGGAACTGTGGGTAAGTCAACCAGAAACGTTGTGCTCATTTCATCTGGTAGCATTTGGTCCATTTATTTTAATTGCAAATAAATGCAAAGCAGAAAGAAAGGGTTGAAGTTATTGTTGGAGCAGAGAAAACATTTTGTGTGAAGAGAGGGCTGGCCTTCAACCATCCAAGTAAAACCCATTGCCTAAACAATAGAGCTTAAAAGATGAGCAAATTGCTGTTTATGGGCTGTTCCAGATCCATACCACTCAGGATGAAGCCAGGGCTGAATACATGAGCAAATTTGCTGCCTAACTCATTAGAAAAACAAGCCTTGTGTGGGATTTGAGCCATTTTAAATCATTCACTCAGAGCAAAGAGGAAAGACCAGAGCAGCAGCAGACGGAGCAAAATTAGTGAGAGCATTATCAGTCCAGATTTGCAAATGCTGGTGCAGGCAAAACACGTGTGAAGGCCACAGCATTAATGTAGCTGGCTTGTAGTAGCCTGAAGAAACAACCCAGCCAGTGCTACAAGCCAGCCAGCCCACCTCAGTCTGGGGAAGGGGAGTGCTTCCCCATGCACCTTCCAATTCCTGTCCCAGCGTGGGCTGGGAGATGCTTGCTTGTCACCCTTCCGTGTGCTGAGCAGCTGGACCAGATTTTGCAGACTCAAGCTGCTTTGGGAAATGCAATGCCTCGTTGGCATGTGGGTATTCAAGCTGGTGCCTATTATGTCTCTCCCATTAAATGCTATGAAAACAGGCATCGTGCATGGAGGGGCTGAGCAAACCTTGTTATACAGCAATTATGCAATCAGTGCATCATCTCATTTTGGTGGCTGGGGTGTGGAGGAAAAGTTTTGGTTCCTAGATTCTTGCAGGGGTCTCTACAATGAAATGCATACAGACATATTTACAGCCACTGGCAATGAAAATTCTGAGCAATGCAAACTATATTGAGCTTCTGTGATGTTGAGAGTGACTTACAAAAGCCCCACACATCTGGTTAGGCTCAGAAAGACTCTGACTCAATAGTCAGGCTTTCTGCAATTGAAATGCTCTACAATTAACAGCCCCTTCTGGAACAAGGCAGGAAAAAGCTTTCAAAACCCAAGAAGGTTTTGAGGTTGGGATTTTTTTGAGATTTTTTTTGCAGCTCTTCCCCTGAATTTGAGAGAAAGCCAAAGCTTTTCAAAGCTTTTCAAAGCTTTTATAAAACAAACAAGCAAATCAAATTCCCTCTCCACCCTCCTGGAGAGAGGAACACCCTGGATGAGCAAATCGCCCTGTACTAAGATGCTTCCCTGCTGGTGGAAATCCCAGAGGCAGAGAGAGCTGGAGTTTGGGTTTCTCACCCTTCATTTTTTCATGTCCCTGCTGCTCTGCATGGCTTGAACTCAGCTGTTTGCTTCAGCAGGGGACAAATTTTGCTGGGGGAGAATTTTATGGTACAAGCCTGCTGAAAAAACAGTTTCCAAAGAAAGTCCAATCAGGATGGGTGTGTTCCTATGAAAAGTTTGACTTTCCCTGTATCCACAATTTTTTGCAAAACAATGCTAATGGAAAATGTTCCCTTTTATTGTTCCTTTCTATGAACACACAGTCTTGTGGCTCTACAGGGCAGAAACTCGGAGAGCAAAAGTGGAGTGCAGGTTTTCTGCTATCTGATGGGCCAAATTCTTTGCTGGTACAGATAGACTGAACTCTGCTCAGGGGGACTGTGGCCATTTATACCAACAGAGGACTTGGCCTGCAGCCACAGCCTGTTTCTTTTTTTAATCCCCAGGAGACATGACCCAAACCCTGTGGAGGCAGATTCAGACCCCAGCCATCATCACTTTCTAGGCACTTTCTATTTTGGCCACAGCCCCACTCACTGCTCCAGTGAGAGACCTGGGGACAACATTCAGACATGGAGCAGTCCCAGGTTTGGAAAGCCCAAGGACATCCCCATTTTCTACTGAGTCTCGGGAGACAAGCTGCCAGATGTTGCAGCCTGGATCAGCCCAGCTAAGCCCGGAGAAGATTAGGAGTAGATTTGGATGAGATCTGTACAGAGGGCTGTGGGCACATGTCCCAGGTTGGCTTTGCACGTTGCAGATGTTCATGGAAACTCCCTAGAAAGGACTTTCTCGGCCCCTTCTCCTCCTGCACCGCCTGTTCCAAGCTGCTGCATGTTGCAGCTCTCCATCCCTTCCCTGGCCACCCCACAGCTGCTCCCCTCTGCATCCACGTGCAGAAATTGCTGCCCACTGCTGCTTCTCCTCTCCCAGGGATGCAGATCTTCTTCTTGGCAGAGGGGCCCTGTGGACTGAAAGCAAGGGGCTGTGCTCTGTCCCCTCCACACAGACTGTGGCTGGGGAATCTCTGTGCTCCCACAGAGGTGGCTGAGTTTCACAGGGGAAGCTCTGAAGGGCTGAACACCTTTATGGGGTGACCATGGGGGCTGTGGCTGTGGGCTGGCACCAGAGCTGAGCAGGTTTTCTGCCACTCATGAAAATGCACTTTAAAAGTTAATTGATTTACATATCTGCTTTTTACAGAGCATTTTAAAACAGCATCTCCTGACCCTAAAAAAAAACAACCCAGCCAACACAGAAAAGAATTCAATAAATTATTAAAGTGCTGCATCCACAAGCACAGCCATGCCTAAGCCTTTGGCTTCTGTCTTTCTGGGTACATGAAAGCCAGAGGTTGCCATGGCCAGCTATCTAAAGGCTGCAGATCATGGCCAGTCCTTGCTCCCGTGAACCAGCACTGTACACACTTGCTTCTGACTCCCACTTGTGGAGAATCACTTTTGCTGCTGCCCCTGCAGAGGTGGCAGTGCTAGCCGGGGCTGCTGGCACAGAGCACTCCCCCATGCCCTCCCCAGACTGTTTTTGGGTTGGTTTTCTGGTAAAAAAAACCTCCTGCAATCATTCTGGCTGTGTTGATGTATTCCTGGCTGCCTGTCCATTGGCCCTCGAATGATTTATGCTTCCCCTGGCCAAGCTTGGTGACACTGATGCTGTCAGGATGAAGGCAGGCTCCTCTTCATCACTTCAGTTCCCAGCCCAAGGCAGTGCCTGTGCTGGGTGATGCTTCCCATGTAGGACACACAGCCTGGCAAGGGAAGATATTTCCATTTTCATCCTCCTTCTTTTTTCTTGTGTGACATTTTTACTTCCTAAAATATTGCATGTGCCCTCTGGACAAGTGATTAAATTAGAAGATCAACAATACATGAAGAAGGAGTTGGATCAATTCACAGAGAAGTGGCTGAAAGTAGTTTATTACATGTTTTATCTTTTTTTGCTGGGAGATCATTTGCCAAATCATTAAAGGAAAAAAATCAAGTGAATGAGATGACCAGCAACTAAGAATTGCATTTTTCTTAACAAATTGATTTGATTACAATATTATTTTGAATCAAATAATTTAAAAAAAGAAAAATTGGATGAGATTGCTTTTGAGGTCACGTTTTGGACTCAGTTACCCCAATAGCTCACTGATTTACTATAGCAATTCAAGCCATCATGTTCACATATACCATCAAATAAGTGGACAGGACTCTGATGGCAGCTTGTCTGATGATAGACTGTGTATGTGCACCCAGTGCCAGCTTGCCAAAACAGAAACCTTCAACCTTTTCCCTGCTTGCACCTCCAGATCAGGACTCTGAAAGAATATTGTGCAGGCAGTATTGCAGTGCTTCTTGCACCACCTTGCATCAACATCCACTTTCACCTCCTTTTACACCAGCAGAAGTTCAGAGGCAGGTAAGATTAAATTCACATTTCCAAAAAAAAACCCTTCCAAAATGAGAGAGGTTGCTAGTTTTTATCAAATAATAATTTCCAGTCAGTGAACTGTCAAAGCACAAGATGTGCTGAACTGGGCCGGGAATAACATGCTGAAATCACAAAAAAATACTGCAAATCCCAGAGAAAGAAATCCTTGGAGCTCCAGGAGGGCCATCAGCCTTGTTGCCTTACCCTGGTTTTCTCTTGGTCTGTTTTAACCTTGTCTGAGCTGCTCGTGACTGGCAAGAGCATCATCTTCTGCTTGAATCTGCCTGGGTTCAAGAGACACAAGCCAGAGAAAGATCCAAATCCTGTCAATTTTCAGCAGACAGGAGATGATAATGCTCTTGAAATATGTCCAACATTTCAAAACCCTTGCCATAAAAAGGCAAAAGAGTATTCAATCCCGGAAAACAGCAGTGCAAGACCTGGGTCACCACGTTTCCCACTGGGAGCTGGATCTTCTGCTTTCACTCCATCATCTGCTGCTCTTCACATGACTCCACTTAGCAACCACATCTGATTAGTCTTTGTGTGCTGGGTGCTATTATTTTTTCTTTTGAATTAGTGCCTCCTGTTTTGTTTTTTTTTTTTTTTTTGCTCTATTTCCCAAAATATAGCCGAGTTATCTTCTCTTACCCAGGGCTTGGGTGCCTGGGTATTCCCTTTTTGCACGGTAAAGCTGAACTGCCTCGCTGTTGTCATTTTATGGCTGGGATGGGAGAAAACAAAACTCATTTTCATGCAAATCCCCACTGTCTATCAGACATCATAGTTGTCAAGCAGGTCATTAGAGGCCTACTGTGTAAAATGAAGATTACTAATTAGAGCTGAAGAAATAATTTTCAACAAATAATTTATCCAATGAATTTAGATTTTCTTTCTCCTTGTGGAGTCTCTGCAAGCAGGTTGTTACTTCGACAGAGTTGGGTATTATTTGAAATGTTTTTAACTCATTATGATCATGATTGATTCAGATTTTTCAGTGTTACTTTTTTGAGCTAGATGTCTAATTAATGTAGATCGCAGGATTTGGGATTTACCTCCTGGCTCAGGTGTCAAAATACGGCTGAAATGAATAAAAATCAGTATATGCTTAAAATGTACATTCCATGAGCACTGATTTGTGTTTCTGTGAATATCAGAGCTCAAGAGTAACTTGGGAATCTTCCATTAAAATATGTTTTTCTAGCAAAAATAAGCTACTGCACAATCTATAATTTTATGCAGAGGAAATCTCGTGTAAGTCAAAAAGACCCTCCAGCCTGTGGTGTATTATGCAATTCTTGTAAATATCACCCAAAATAGGAAAACCAAGGAATTTTTCCTGAAGGGAAAAGGGGAGCAAATGCATCCAGCTGCCAACAGCCCCAAAGGCCCTGTAGGACCCCACACACATCCATTGTTGAAGTAACTGGAAATGAAATCTTAGGTGTTGTGATTCACAGTTAAAGGAAACAGGATTTAGCAAGACCTGATCAGTTCACTACAATGGAAAATGTCAAAACATGGATTGTGGATAATTTTGATTGACCATTTCTCTTCAACCCGTGACACATTCTGTTACTTTGGCTCAAAATGTTCATCTGATTCAGCTTGAAAAGAGAAACTGAATATTTCTATTGATTTTCATCCCATTACAGAAGTCAATTTTGGCAGACATTAATTCCAGTTGATGCACTCTATGAACACTCAAAGAAAGGTGGAGCATGAAGAAAGGAGAGGAATTCACTCAGTGAATTAATTCCAGCATCCTAGCCCACATTCACAGGAAACCATTTGCAATATTCACCACCTTTATTAATAATGTGGAGCGAAGTCACACCTAGGGCTGATACTACAAAATCCTGGATTACAAAGGAACAGCTTCATTTTCAGCTCTCTAATGAAGCATACGGGGACCAGGCTTGGGGGTATGGGAGGAATAAGAGAGTTTCAGTTAATTAAAATAGAGACTATTTGTACCAGACTCCTCAATCCCATCTGCTTCAGGCCTGGAGCACTCATTGCTCCCTGCACTCACTCACTCACTCACTCACTCACTCACTCACTCACTCACTCACTCACTCACTCACCTTTGTATTTGCAGTGCCAGTGCTGAGGAGGGATGGGAGGGATACTCAGCAGGAAAGGAGATAAAATTGAAAGCAGTTAGCACTCAAAGCTTGCTTGTTTAGTCTAAAAAGATCTCCCAGAGGAAAGCAGTCAAGTCTGATAAAGCTGCTGAGATGGCTGGGGAGAAATGGTGGAGGTTTTTTACTTTGTGTCTTCTCCGTGGACCTTTCATCCTTCCACATCAAATCTCAGGAAAGTCAGGGAAAATTTTTGGCAAAAAGAACTTTTCTCCCAAAAATCAAATTTTGGAGTATGGTTGGTGGGCATCAGTTGCTGGAGCCTTTTATGGCTCCTCACCTGGAGTCAAGTGGAAGGGGATGAAAGGATGTTTGAGGGTCAGCAGAGTTTATGCTGACTGAATAGCACATATGAGGAGATGTGGTGGCCCTGGGGAGGGAGAACCAAGCATGGTTAGGGGCATTACCAGCTCAGCCACCATTGCTATGTGCAATGCTGGGTAAGTCTCATTTCCATCTGTAAATTGGGAATAACTGCTCTTCTTTGAGAGGGGCTACAAATCCTCTGGATAACATGTTTTAGATAAAAACTAACTTATTATTTTGGTACACAGATAAAAAGCATTCATTGGAAGGAGCCAGATCAACCACCAAACCAAGAAAAATCTTATCCTAGACACCCCAGTCCACCTCTTCCCCTCGCTCTCTCTCTCTTAGGTGCACAACAAGCACAGCCTAGGCAGCATTTGACTCCGCATCAGCCCAGTTGGACCCACAATGTCTGGGTGAGTTTGGAGTGATGTGAAATGTGCTTGAGGAGGTTTGCACTGGAGGCCATCCCCTCTGACAACCTCCCTGTGGGAATGGAGCCTCTCATGGGGCCACATCGCCGCCGGGGAGACAGCGGCAGCGCGGCTGCAAGCACAGCACTTCTGTGCTTAAATACATTTTCCCCCAGACTGAGCATAGGTTTAAAGAAAAAAAAAAAAAAAAAGAAAGAAAAAAGAAAAGAACATTGAAGAGAAAAACGACCTTATTCAAAGCTCAATGGGAAGACTCCCCCTGAATTTCAATGAGCTTCAGCAGGCCTGTGAGGCTGGATTAACATAAGAGCTGGGAGGAAGATTTCCAGGTGCTCCCCACACCCAGAGTCAGGTTTTCCAAGAAAAATCAGCACCAATGTGTTTTGCCCTCCAGCTCAGTAATGTGTTTACAGCCAGGCAGCCTGGCAATGGCAAGGAGAGTTTCTGTGCTGTGTAGGAAAGCCTGGCCACCCAAGATATACCTGTATATTTCTAAAGGAGTTTTATCAACCTTTCCATCTGTGGCAGAGGAGATGCTGCCCGGCTCATCCCAGCTGTGCCCAGCTGGCTGAGGCACTGCCAGGGCAGGTGCCAGCACAGGTTTCACCTCCCCAGCCAGTCCTGTGAAGTCTTGTTGTTGGGAGAGCTCAGATTGCTCCACCACCACCAGCTGGGAATGGGGATGGGATAGGGATGAGGCGACCAGTACCTCCAAGAGAGACCTGCCCTCCTTTGCAGGACTGCCAGAGGGTGGACATGCCTACCAAGCTGCTGCCTCTCCTCAGTGTGGGCACTCAGCCTTGTGCTGGGGAAAAATTCCTCCTTGACCCCCTCTCTGCAGAGTCTGGACCAGGAGTTGGGACCCAGCAGTCCCTGAGCTGCAAAGATTTCTTGTCTCAGCACAACATTTCCAGTCTCATGTGGCTAGACCAAGGGAAGACTTGGAAGGGCAGCAGCTACTCCTAATACTGTGGTTACTCTCGTGCCAGTGGATGGGGTTTCATCATTGTGTCTGTTTTCATCTAGCAGAAAAACAGGAGTGAATCCCACCAAAATCTCACCAAATTGTTGCTGGATCTATGAGCAGGCAGTAAGCACAGCTGGAAAGGCAGTGACATTTGCAGGAGGTTTTATACAACTGGGAGGTTTTTAACCCTTTCTCTCAGCAAATTATTAAAAATTGTATATTTGAGAGAGCTGAGAAAACAGCAAAACAAACCAGGCCTAATTGCACCAACTCCCAAAGGACAAGTCAGTTAAGGTCTCTGAAGGAAGAGGCTTCATCTTCAGCTCCCAGAAATGTCTGTGTGCCTGCTTCAGCTGTTATTTTAACGGGGACCAGGATTTGAATTGCAATCCAGTTCTCCAGGATGCTCTGGAGTGCACAGAGCAGGTGCCTCACTGCGGCCGCAGCCGTGGGAATCTCGTTAACGAGAGCAGGATCCATCTCTGACTCTGGATCCATCACCAAACCAGGAATCAGCCTGACCATCTGAACCAGGCTGCCATCTCACTGAAGGCTGCCTTTGTAACCTCTCCCTGAGCTTTTAGCCCTCAGCTGAAATTTTTACTGAGTACCCAGAATTAGCCCATCCAAGTCATTTATTTATGGGTTTATTGTGATGACCTGGTAAGACTCGGGGTCGCTGCAAATGTTCCACTGTAATGCCAGGCACAGCTAGCCCAGACCCTGGCACTGGGTCATAAATACCTAAAGACATTCTCGACTGCATTATTTCTGTATTTTTTTTTTTTTAGTGCTGAACTGTATGTTTTAGAATACACAGCTGTCTTTGTTCAGAATAAACCAAAAATAGCAGATTTTCCTCTGCTTAGCTGGGTGTTAAATTATTTACATTTCAAAACCCATAAGTAGAAACAGTGACTGCATTTCCATAGCCTGCTCCTGCTGTCAAATATCCTGTTCCCTTCTGCAACCTAATTTAGACTTCCTTTCTAGAGTTGCAGTTCTGCTCCATTTTCAATTATATTAGAGGAACCAAGATTTCAGGCCATTATCTCATCATTCCCATGAATAGAAACATGAAATGTGTTTATGCTGCTGGGACACCAAGCCTGGCTGGGAGGACATGGCCACTGAATTAAATCCAGAAGAAACCATGCTGCTGCAGAGAGTACTGAAAGCCCAAGGGAAAAACCCCAAGGCAGGACAGGATGCAAGGTGGAGATCGGTCTCTTCTCCCAAGTGACAAGCAATAGGACAAGTGGAAATGTCCTCAAGTTGTGCCAGATATTAGGAAAAATTTCCTCATGGAAAGAGTGTTCAAGTGTTGGAACAGGCTGACCAAAAAGTGGAACAGGCTGACCAAGGAGAGGTTCGGATTAATGGTTGGACTCGATGATTACTTAGACGTCTTTCCACCAAAATGATTCTGTGATCCTGAGATGCTTCTTAGGGTCAGGGCTACGATGTTAAGCACAAAGCCTGGAGAGCAGCCCAGGTGAACAAAAGTGCTTTGATAAGGGTGCAGGTTGGAACCTGAACAAGATGATGTCTCAAATATCACATAATTTCACGGAGCTGCTTCTCCGAAGAGCTGGCGGAGCCTCAGCTTTTCTTTAGTAACCCCCAAATTCCCCTTGGCACCTCCTTGCTTCCCGATCACCCTTGCCAGGTGCTCTGCCCTGTGACTGCCAAAACCCTTGGGCACACGCCAGCCACCTTTGCCCTGTTCCCAGTTAAATCCCTGTGTGCATTACCACTGACTAAAAGCCAGTGGGGGCTGAGTGTCAGTGTGAAACAAGGACAAACCAGGCCAAGGAACATAGACTTTAGGTCTATTTTCTGTGTCAGTTGACCAAAGCTCACTATATTTTTACTCTTGTGGCAGAACGGCATCCCACTGGTGCCTACTTTTCTTGGACACCTATAAAAGGAATATCCTGCATCTAACTGGAATCTCAGCATTGCCAGCCCCTGTGATTTTTATACCAATCTTCTGATATTTGGAATTTTTCATAAAGCTGTGGCTCTTGGATGCAAGCAATTAAGTGACGCTCAGCTTTCACTGAGAAATGAGAAGAAGTTTCTAGTCCTTGTGTTTTTGAAAAGCTGGAAAATGTGCCTGCAGGCACAGACTCCAAAAGGCAAATTAAAAGAACCAATATGTTTTCTTTCTTTTTAAAACAATTGCGATTTAGGGAGGGGAATGGGGGGCTCGATTCATGATTTATAGATTCAGCACTTGGCAGCTCTCCAGTCTCAATGGCTGCTCCATGCAGATGGATCTGGGGCTTTCTGAGAGCTGCACAGTATTTTTCACCTGGTTCCTTGCCCCACTTTTAAATAAAAAATACCCCAAAAAATCTCTGTAAGATTTGTCCTACAGCAGGCACAATTTAAAAACTGCACATGCCATTTTATAGCCTGGTTCAGATCCAACCAGGTCTAATCTCATGTATTTAGATTCTGGGAGATACTGCCAGCCTGCCAACATGCTGAATGACACGTTTAACTGGGGTGGATGACACCGAAGGTTTGATGGCGTTGTGTACATTTAGGAGGGCTCAGTGCTTCCATTGGCCCCTTTGCAAATCCTGCTACCATTTACATCACCTCTTTATATTATTTCTTAACCTCATGGTGCTGCTGCTTCCTTCCAGACCAGGAGAAGCACCTCCCTCCCTGCTGTGTTGTCCCTCTGTGGAGACTCTCCCCAGGGGCTTGGCTGATCCAAGGGCAGCTAAGCCTTCTCAAAAATTGCAGTTGAGTTATCTTTGGAGAGGCACCCATGTGGTTTTGGGCTGAGGCTGTCCAGTGTTCCTTCCCTCACTGACCAGGATGGGGCTGTTGGGTGGGATAAAGCATTTCTGGTGGGCGTCAGACCTGTCACCTTTCACTGAGGCATCTTCTTATGTAGAGAAAGGGCAGAAACAGGTTTCTGCATGGGCTGCTTGTGTAGGTCCTGGTTTCTGGAGCCCCTCCCAGATGGGGCTGCACCCTCTTTCAGGGTCAGGAACTGCCCATCAGCTCCCCTTTCCTGCTCCTCAGCCTGCTCTGACATAGAGGTGCCCTCCTGCCTGTTTGCAGGCTGAGAACTCTCCTCCTCCATGTGTTCCCTGGGGTGTTTATGCCCTAGCACCGATCCCCAAGAAGCAGCAGAGCCGTGCTGGGTGTTTAGTGACCCTTGTGGAAAGCAGGGATGTTGGGGGCCACCAGGGACTAGGCTTCTGTAGGATTTGGGGCTGAATTCCAGAGCTCTGAGCAAGCCCCTGCATGGGGACATCAGCAGCACCAACCCAAACTTCTTCCTAACGGTGGGGCAGCTCTTATTCCTGCACCCCTTCCCTCACAGTTCAAACCCTACTTCATTTTTTTGGTGAAAACCATCAGAGGCAGCTGCAAACAAAAAAAACCCCACTGAGACTCCTCTGCCAGCGAGAGCCTGACTTTGCTCAAGGTGGGGTTTAAACCAGAGCCACCATGGCATGTCCGGGGGGTCACCATGTCAGGGTGTCACCGTGTCTGGGGTGTCACCATGTCTGGGTGTCACCATGTCTGGGGTGTCACCGTGTCTGGTGTGTCACTGTGTCCAGGTGTCACCGTGTCTGGGTGTCACCATGTCTGGGTGTCACCATGTCTGGTGTGTCACTGTGTCCAGGTGTCACCGTGTTCGAGTGTCACCATGTCTGGGGTGTCACTGTGTCCGGGTGTCACTGTGTCCGGCTGTCACCGTGTCCGGCTGTCACTATGTCCAGGTGTCACCGTGTTCGAGTGTCACCATGTCTGGGTGTCACTGTGTCCGGGTGTCACCATGTTCAGGTGTCACCGTGTCTGGCTGTCACTATGTCGAGGTGTCACCATGTCCGGGTGTCACTGTGCCCAGGTGTCACCATGTCTGGGGTGTCACTGTGTCTGGTGTGTCACTGTGTCCGGGTGTCACCATGTCTGGGCGTCACCGTGTCTGGGG
>VZRF01012768.1:331019-418316 GCA_013396875.1 Vireo altiloquus
GGGGGGGTGTTGGGTGGGGGTTTTTTTTGTTAGGTTGTTTTGGGGGGAGGGCCTTTTTTTTTCCCCTTGACACAGTAAATTTCAAATTGATGTTGCAATCCTGTCTCCTCCATCCTTGCACTCTCCCTTTCAAAGGTAATTGAGACCAGAGGTTTCACTTGCCCGCCTGGCATCCCCTCGTCCCCTGTGATGCTCTCTGAAAAGGGTTTCAACAGCTGGCCGTTCAGCAGAGACACACTTGAGAGGGGGAGTAGCTCCATTCAAGGACATCCTTCCCTTCTCCCCTCCCCCCCACAGGCATATTTCGGGATCAGGGATGTGTCTCCTCCCAGGGGTCCCTCGGAGGGAGCCTGGATGCCCTTTGCCAAGCACTGGCAGCCCCCCCAGCTCTGGGCTGTGTCCCCAGCCTATGAACCTCTCCCGCAACCCAACCGACCAGAGGGTCTATTTTTCACCAGGCATTTCATGCTAATCAGACCATTAGTCCTTGTGCTGATTAACCAGCTAGTTCTGAATTTAATTACAACATACGCTTTTTTGGAAGAGCCAGAAGTTTCCATCATATTTTATTCTTATCATTCCAGATCTGACTGGCACTAACCATAAGCATCAGGGGGAAACCAAAGCAATTAACCCTTTCCCTTGCTGAGGGGGGTATCTAATTGCTAATTGACTATTCTCCCAGGGAAGCTGCAGATTTTTCTGATGCTGCCTTGCCCCAGAGCCTGAAGATCTCAAGACATTTATGCTTTCTCAGGGTTTAGTTCAAAAACAGAGGCTTTGCAGGTCACACTATCTTTATAGGCTGCTGGAAAGTGGGAGACTTCAGGAACCGAGCAGGAATTTAGGGTAGGGAAGGACATGATCTGTCACAATTAACCCCGAGCTGTGTGACGACAGAAATGGCCAAATGTTTGTTCTGCAGTGAAAATAGTGAGCGCTGGGGTCACCTGGGGAGGGCCTGGCCGTACCCAGCTCCGTGCCCGTGGAGCACCGGCCCCACATGCTGCAGGGGAATTTGGGACAGGGCTTTTTTCTTTTTTTTTTTTTCTTTTTTTTTTTTTTAAGTAAGGCTTTGGTATCTCATTACCAACCTCAAAAATATTTGGCTGTAACTTACTTTTGAGGTTTGGGCTAAGGCCAGGTACTCCATCAAGAGAAAAGTCGAAGCTAAATAAAAGAGTTCAAGTTCAAACCTCTCCAGCCCCGGCCGCGGGGCGTTCCCCGGCCACCGCCCGGGATGCCTGGGGTGCTGGGAGAGCCCTTCTAAGAAAAACTGCTGCACAAAAGGCTTTGGAAAGTATTTTCCAGAAACAGTTAATGGGTGATTTTTCGTCTTGCGAAAAAAACCCAAACTCCAAGCTAATAATTTTCTCCTCTACGTTTCCCCATGATGGCAGGCTGTGCCTATTGGGATTTATTTCTCCCCTCCCCACCTGACCGTGTTTCCCACGGCCCCTGGGGGCACAGCCTGCTTCTTGCCTTGTGTTTCATTTCACCGCCAGCCTGGAGCAAACGGGATCTTTGTAAAACATCTTCCTCTCTGCTTTGTGATTCCTGCTGGGAGGGGCCCAGCCCTGCCCTGCTCCGCACCTCACATCCCAGGTTAAAGCCTCGCAGTGCACCCCTAAGGCAATGTGGGGGAACCCTCGGTCACCCCGCAGCCCTGAGCCTGGGCAAAGCTGTGTGAAGCCTCAAGAGCACTGAGGCATTTGCACGTTGCATCTGCAGGGTCCCCTTCCCTGGGCACCTGTCCGTGGTGTATGGACAGGGATCCCGTGGGATTTAGGGAATTGCACAGCAACTGCTTTTGGTTTCAGATATTGCTTCCATCAGGAACGGTTTCCTATAACCATCTTCCCCAATACATGTGGCCGGATAGAAATAAACATGGATTCACATGCTGGAAAAGACCTGCCTGAAATCTCTGATGGGATCATGTTCAGTCCCAGCAGGATTATCTGTGTGGAAGCGCTGGGCAGCCCCTAGCCCCAGCACTGGGATGGGCTGGTGCTGGAGGTGTCAGCCTCTTGCTTCAGCTCTCTGCTTTCATTTTGGCCATCCCCCGAGAGCTCTAATGGAACAAGGATCATAGAATCATTAATGTTGGAAAAAGACCTCTGAGATCATAAATTCTGACCATTAACCCAGCCCCACTGCCAAGCCCACTGCTGTGTCCCCAGGTGTCACATCTATACATCTGAGCACTTCCAAGGACGGTGATTCCGCCACTTCCTTGTCAGGTTGGTGCAGGTCTGCCAGATTTTTCCACAGGTAAAATTTCCTCACCTGTTCCATGCACAGGAATTACAGTTGCGCTGAAAGAATTGTGCTGTGGTTGTGTGTGCAAACAGCAGAATGAGCTCACAGAGCCACCCACCCTTGCTCCTGCTCACTCCATAACCTCTCTCTGCATGGAAACAGGGTGCTGCTGCTTCCTGGCCTTCGGGATGATCCCCCAGAGTGATGCCTGGGGCTGCTGGGTGTGTGAACACTCTCACAGCACGGGCTGCACACATAGGAGCTGCTCTGCAGAGTCATCTGCGAGGGAGACGCTGTCTCTGCGCTTGTAGCACATTTTTCTGCTTGAATTACTGCAACATCAGCCAAATGAGGAGGGACTGCAAATGATCACAAAAGCAAGGGAACTCCTAGGGTTCAACATGCTGGGAATATCAAGCTACTGTCTGGAAAAATACAAAAAAATGCTGTTGATTCATTCCTGCAGCGCCTGACATAAATTAGGTAACTAACATGACCTGTGACTGTTTCTCTGAGAGACTGGCTGAGACATGACAAATATGCCCTTCACCATACCAGGGCTGATTACTAAGAGTGCTATGGGAATTGCTCAGAGCCTCACAGTTACATTATAATAAACAAGATGCCACTTAAGGAAAACCACAGTGCTGGTGGAAAGCCCTCACGTCCCATCTGCCTGGGTGCAGAGGAGCTGCAGGGAGCCCTGGGCATGGCAGGATATTGGTGATATTCAGGGAGGCTTTAGGGAAAATCCTTGCTGTCAATGAGAGGAAAAGGACTTTAGACTGTGTTTTTGTTTAAAGTATGGAGTTCAGGTTTGTGTGGGCATCTTTCCTGGTCGTCATTTGGACGGATGGTGTCCCTCTGGTGAATTCTCACTCTCCACAACCACGAGATCCTGTGCCCAGGAGTCAAACCTCCTCAGCCCTTGAAGTCATGCTGTCAGTATTGCCACTTATGAAAGCAGCTTTCCAGGCATCCAAAACAAAACAAAACAAAAAGTCATTTCATTGCCATCATGCTGGATTTATTACATGTTGACAGAGCTCGGAACAGGGCAGCTCCCACCCCCCTGCACAATGCTGCTGAATCATTCGTGGGAAATGTTGGGTTCAGCACTTGCTGGGGAGGGGCTGGGCAGAAAATGCTTGTTTGAACTATTCACTATTTGTGCTAAGGCCATAAAACCCGTACATGTCCCAAAACCTGAGCTATGAAGCCCCAGTCTGAGGAGATGTTTGAGGGGTCTTGCCGGTGCTTAGGTAACAGTTAATTCCTCTCTCAGCTGCCTGAGCCATTTCAATCCTTGAGTTCTAACATGCAATTTCACCCTGAGTGGCTTTGTTTGAAAGGGTGACCGAACTGCAAATCAGCCCCTTCAAATCCCCAGTCATGCGCTTTACATTAGGCAATTAAACTGAGCAATAAATATCACTTTGTTGTGAACGAGCCTCCATTTCCTTTCCTATTTTAATAACAATAATGGTCAAACTTCTGTTTAAGAAGCAGTTTCTGGTTCTATTAGGAAATGTGCCAACCTATTCAAAGAGACAAAAGATTTGTATGGAGAGGTAATAGCTTTTATTAAGCCAAATTATATAATTAGTAAAAAACAGCCATGCTCTCTGGAACACAAGCCCTTCTTTGGGTCTGGAGAGAGGCAGTGGCTCCTGGCAGCTGCAGAACAGCTGTATGTCAGGATAGCTCTAGCCCAGGTCTCTTTGATCAGTGCTGCTCTGCCTGGGGCAAGGTGTCTGGCACTGGCTCCCACACTTTCCTGGGCTGGATTTAAGGGGGGCAGCTCCAATTTGGGCAATGTTTCTCCTCCAGTTACACTGAGCATAGTTTCAGGATTATGTATATAATTTTTTTTTTTTTTTTGCAAGTTTGAGTTTATCTTACAGCTTTTGCTGAGGACCTCTGACCTACAGCAGCCATCTCTTTCTTGGTGTTGCAGCCATACAAGCAGAAAACTGTGTTAAATACACTAGCTCCAAATGCCCTGTCTCAAGTTATGTGCAAGGAGCTCACCTTTAGGGGATTTTTTTACATGCAATTTTTTGAACATCCAGTTTGAGCACAAAGGATTCCTGCAACTTCTGCTGGCACAGCCTTTGCTTCTTCTTTCAGACTGGAAGCCTCTTGGGGCAGGGACCATGGTTTTAATTATGTACAGCTCCCAGCTGAGCAGAACCATCAGTCCCCATTAAGTGAATAAATAATTACTTCAGTGAAGCACAACTCACTCCTGGCTCAAACCCATTACTGAAGTGTTCATAGGTCATGGTGTATTTGTAAGCGTAACTTAAATAAGATATGCAGGTTGGACAACCCATCAGCAAAATGTCAAATTAGCCTCCAAATCCCATAATATATTTTGGTGGCAGATTCTTCAATTTATCAGTAACGCACCTCCATTTCTATCTGCCACTGCACTGTGTCCCTGAACTCCACATGAGGATGTCCCAAGAAGTTCTTCAAAACTGGGGAGAAGAGCCAGGTGTAGCTCCTGATATCTCACAGCACAGGTTTGGGCCAGTGCTCCTCAGCAGGAATGAAATGCAGGATGAACTCTTCTTCAGCAAGAGATCAGGGGCCACAAAAAGGTGTGCAGGTTTAACATCCAAGTTGGACAGATGCTGGGGAGAGTATTCCATGCCTGTGTCCCATCACAGCCCTGTGAATGTGCAGGGACTGTTAAAGTTGAATCACCAGCAAAATTTAATTGGTTTGTGTCTGTCACATCCCCTTTTTATGCCAGTCACTAATTTACAGAAAAAAGCTAGATGGGAAGAGGATAATTAAAATGGGAAACCACTCCACAATTCCAAGCAGAAAAATGCAGGTGAAAGATTGGGATGCAGGATTCCCACTTGCCCACTTTGTGCCTTGTAGCTCCTTGAAAGGTGTTTATCCATGGTTTATTTGTGATCAGACCTTGGAGCAATAGACAAACTGCCTGCCTCCCACAAGGACTCATGCCCTATGGACCAAAGGTTTTTCCCCTCTCTCAGCCGGCTCTAGAGAACAACTGATACCCTGCCATGGTGTTGGATGCTCCCCCTGGCAGGGTCCCAGATCATCATCTCCTGTGATCATGGTGTCTCCTGCCATAGCTCAGCCTCCCCTTTGCTGGCAACCTCTTCCCATCAGGTAGGAGAGCTGCCAGCCCCATCCTCCAGCCACTGCAATATCCCTATTTTATATTACACTGAAGCTTTTGAGCAGCTGTTGCAGGTCACCTTCAGCTGAAGCCTCCATGCCCAGCCATGCTGGACCTCGCTCCCAGTGTTTCTGGGCTGCTCTGCCATCTCAGGCACACTTCCCTTTCACAGTTTTATTACCTCGATTTCCCCAAGAGTGGCTGCTGCCTTTGTGGGCTGCTGTGAGTGCTCGAGCCCTGCTGATTAAACAGCAAAATCCTTGATCATCCTCATCATCCAATCAGTCACTGCTGACATGGCTCCACACGTTCCCCATGTGCTCCACCATCTAGTTCCTGGGTCTCCCTGGAGCTCACCAGACTGGGGACATCGAGCTTTATAGACAGGTATCACCTTATGGATATTTTATCCAGGAAGTGACATGGAATGTCCACTTCATACCCTCCAGAGCCACCAAATGCCACATGCTGTGTATTAGGCAGAGGATTGTTCAAAGAAAAAGGATAAAATCACAAATGGTGCAAATACACAGCAGGCAGACACCAGAGAAGTATTGGACCCACACAGTTAGGAATCTTTTTGGGTGAAAAGGCAAAGATTATTGCAGGAAGTCAGAGAACAATGCTTGACTATTTAAGGACAACTGGTGTTTCCTTTCTGAACATCAGCACTATTTATTTGTTTTGGGGTCCAGCCAGATCCCATTTGATGTCTGCTCTCCAGTTAAGGTGGAAAAGTATTTGCAAGGACTTGTTCAATGTTACCAAAACAGAACTGGCCTGTATCTCTATTCATGTTCAATGGCACCTTGGAAACCACCTGTGATTGCCACAAGATGTTATGGATACCAGAAGTACAAATTAATTCAAAAAGCTGTAGAATTCTGGAAAGAAGGTCCAGTGAGGATGATGAAAATGAAATGTCACAGATCACCAGCAGTTGGGAAGATGATGTCTGACCACTTTTGCATTGTCCTAATGCTCTTCCCAAGCCACCCAGCACTGGGCACTGAAAAAGAGAGAGGATATAAATGAGCTTTTGCAATGACCTAGCATGATGTCTTGCCTGAGGAAGAGGTGCATTTTCCAGCCCCACTCTTTCCTGAGCAGGGCTGCAAAGAGCTGCCCTACCACTCATTTCTGATATTTCCTATCACAATGTCAGATTCCAAAGCAACATCCAGAGCTAATCCCACACTGGCTTCAAAGGTTTTATTAAAAAACATATTCTAAAAGAAATATTTAGGTCTAAATTGTTATCAAGCTGGTGCTGTTCTGCTTCCAAAGAAGGTGTCTTTCAGTCTGTGAGTGTTGAGCTGTAGCATCTCTGCTCGGAAAATTTCAACTGACCTCTAATTCTTCCTTTCCATCTTGTAGCTTTCTGTATTATCCAACACCACAATTGAAAGGGCCTAAAAGAGCTTTCTCGTGTCTGCTTTTGAGAATGACACCTTTTCAGGTGGAAAGTGTAGTATAGGATGACGTGAAATAGGAATGTTACCTCTTAAAACCTGCAGAAAGAAGCTGTTTTCCAATCCCTTATCTGAGCATGGAGGAATTTTCCATCCAGTCTTCCCATCTTGCTGAACAGGAGAGGTCTTCCCTGCTCCTCAGCAAGACAATGAGCATGAGGCAATGGGCACTGTGATACAGGTATGGTGTTACCCAAACCAGGGTGAGATCCCTGGTCTCCATGCCCAGTACTGACATGTCTCCAAAGGAAAGGACAATGAATTAATGGAAATAAAAAACCCCCAATGTCAGGTCACAATGGTTCCCTCATAGGTTGGCATCACCACTTCCATGGGGGATAATGAGCACAACCAGCCAAGCACTGGAATTTCCACACTCTGGTGTGGTCAGGGCACTTTTCTCCTGGATGGGAACAGCTCCTCCTGCATTTTTGAATAATTCTGTGAGTCCCCTCAGACTAAGGAATGAGGAATAATTTCACGCCAGCAGCACAGCATTTCTTTATGCTTTATCTCCAGCCTCACCTGACGTGTAAAACCTCTCCATCACCCCATCATAAAACCAGAGCAGAAAGCCTGGTGAAGAGTCACGGGGCAGCAGTGAGGGTTAATTCCACAGGATTCAGTAATTCACAAGAAAGGACAGGGCGAGCTCTGTTTGCATAAACAGTTAAAGGTTATTTCCAAATATTAACCATGGCAGCAGAAATCACAATTGCTTTGCCAATCACAGGCGACACGAAAACATCAAAGCTTTATCCTGCAAATCAGATTCTGGTATAATAAACTATTTAACCCTTTCCATTAAGCAGAAACCAAGGAGCCAAAGCAATTAGGCTAGAAAAGGGGAAAGAAGAAGATGAAGCCAAAATAGCAGTAGCACATTTGGCCAGCCCCGCAGAAACGACACAAAACTGGCTGGATTCCAGTGTCTGGTTGCTTTGCAGCTCCAGGGCAGGTCTGGCTGTACAATCTTTACATAGAAATCAGACTCGCCCACTCCTCCCTCCTGCTTTTCTTACAGCAGACAGCAGTAGTGGGGGGAGTCCGTGGGCCAGATGAAGTTGCCTTGGTGCTTATTCCATTAGAGGCAAGGAGATTTTTCTCCAGGTTCTTAATTAGAAAAAAATCCCTGCCTCGACCCAAACACACGTCTCCTGCCCGTGTGTTAAATGGCTTAATTTCCCCTTCACTTGTACTGCCCTGCAACTGCTTCTATTCCTTATGTCATCGCTGATGACAGAGTTTGCTCGAGGCCCTCAGTAATGAAGTGCAAAAAAAGGTATTAAAAATACAGGCCACTTCTCTGGCTGACTGAGGGCTGGTTTTTAGTGCAAGTGAAGGGAGAAAGGGGTGTTTCTTTCTTCTGCCTAAATAATGAAAGGACTCCACAGGGCAGCCTGGAGCATCAGGCACTGCTTCCCCCAGACAGACCCTGCAACCCCCAGTCTGGGAAACTTGTTGGTTTTGGCTTCGTTTCCAGCTGGCCTGATCTGGGAACAGGTATCCCACAGCTTGCAGTGCTCTGATGCTGATTTACAAGTGCCCCAGTTACAAAATCAGAAGTCATGAAGCAACACTAGCATTTATTTACAGCAAACTTTCTCTCTTAGTCACCCATTAGCAACTGCAAGCTGTTAATGAGTGTCCTGCTACTGTTCCATATTGCTTTGTGGTTAGAGCTCATAAATTCACTTCGAGTTTGCAACCTCACTTGGTTTCTTTCCTTACGCCTCTTAATTTCTGGTCTTTTGGGCAGGTTTTTGTTCTGAAGACTGGTCTTGATTTGATACATTAACCTCACCGAGGACACAGTTACATTTAAAAATGACATTTTGTTCACATTGCTGCATTGCTCATAAAAGCACTTTGAGGATTGCAGAGGATCTAGGGGCTCACAGCCCTTAAAAGTCCTCGGGTTTATGTAAAGATCATTTCGTGTCTCTGAAGAGAATCATCCCTCTGATGCACCTCTTCATGAAAGGACACAAGAAAATAACAGACTGTCCTATGGCACCAAGCTCACCCTGCCCGAGGGCAGATGTCAGCATGAGCTGAAATCCTTGTGTTATTCAGCACACTGTCCCTGGGCAGGGCTGGGGGCCTCTCACAGACCCATCCCTTCCCTTCCCTGTGTCCTTCGTCCCCATCACCGCCCCTGGGCAGCCCTGCTGGGGCTGAGGGGATTGCTGGAGGCTCCCAGGATACACTGGCAGCCAGCAGCCCTGCACCACAGGCTGTGTCCAGCTCACCCCACAACACCCACCCAGCCCCAGCGCTCTCCTGCCTTGCTCAAAGCAGGCACAGAGAGTGCCTCAACACCCCTGAAAACAAAGACAAGCAATGATGCCTTAACCAAAGGGACCCTCAGTCCTTTCATAGGAGAAGTCTGAGCTGTTCTAATTCTCTCCAGCTGAGCTGGAGGCTGAAACCCATCTTTGCCTGGAAACCAGAGCCCTCTGCACCTCACTGCTCAGGGGGAGACTGTGGGCTTAAGGCGATGTGGAGCTCGTGGGGATCACTGCCTGCCTGATTTTTCTGCAGCTCTACTGAATTACTAAGTGCAAGGTAGAATTGTTTGGGTTTTTTTCCTTTGTTCCCATTGTTATAGTGAACTGTGGTTGCATTCCTGGGGCAGTGTCTGCTTTTCAGATTGGCAGGCTGTAGGTTAAGCTTTCAGTTGATTTATGGGTTGTTTTCCTAGGGTGGTTAGCTAGCTAGAAGAGAGCAAAAGGATCCACACGACATATATTATCTTGTTTTCAAGATCTTTCGAAGGGTTTTGGCTCAGGGGCTAATTGGAAGGCCCCTCTTCCATGTGGGAAAAACATGAAGCAGGAAGAAAAGTGTACTTGTACTCTTTGGGAGTTGAGAATTGGGGTTTGGAGATGTTTTAAATTATTTTGTGCAAACTTCAGGTGTTCTAATACACTGAGTAGCTTACAGGCTTGGGTGTATTCTCACAACAGCCCCAAGAAATAAGGAAATACTGATTCCACGTTACACTCAGAGAACTGAGGCACAGGAAGAGATGTATGAGGGCTTGCTAATGGGAAATGCAGAGCACTGATCTGCCTGAGGAGGAGCATCCTGCAGGACAGCCGTAAATGACTGCACTCCACCAGGTACCTCTGTAGCTCCCTGTCTGAGCTTGGCTAAAACTGGGGTTTCATTCCCATAACTGGTGCTCCCTAGCACTGACCAAACCCCAGCTTCAAACCAGAGCTGTAGACCTGTCCTAGGAGCAATTTTTCTTTAAGAAACAATGCAATCGTGACAAGGAGTAACCTTACATTTTGTAGACCTGTGGTAAATAATTATAATATTACTGCCAATAATTATCACTACCAAAGACCCTGCTTACTTGATGTCTCAGTAATGGATGAGGTCCAACAGATCTTGGAGAAAGTGAATGCATTTAACTGGGAAATTAGAAAATAGAAGGAAGAAGAAAAAAAGAAATAGGATCCTATCACATGTCTCCTCTTAGCTTTCGACTTGCCTTCCCCTGAATGTTTCCAAAACAGCAGGAATACAACTTGGCTGTAGGTCTGTATTATGTAATAGTGATTTCTTTGTTTCCTCTCACTTTAAGGTTTAGCAACAGGGAAGGAAAAAACCCTCACATATAGAAACGTGGGAGGGGAACTTAGGGGTGTTAAGACGATGCTGGATCCCTCCGAGCTATTAATGGTGAATTGCATAACCACTGCCGAGGGGTTGCTAGGTTTTACCACGTCCCTGCTCCGTGTTAAATATTAACAGTGCTTGTACTTTCGGTGGTGTCGCTGCTGCTGGGTACGGCCGCCAATCCCAGCTGGCTGGGTTTCCATGGAGCCGACAGCACCCCTTCTCTCCATTCACACTGAAATCCTCCCGGTGCTTGGCTAAACCCATCTCTGAAAATGAGGCGTGTCACACGGGGCAGAGCAGTTTTTCAGCGTTTGTTTCGTGCCTCGTGGATGTGCAGGGGTGCGTTCGCTTGAAACCAGCCAGGTTTGGAAACGCTGCCTGTTTTGTCTGTCCTGGCAGCTCTGCAGAGCCACACGGTGCCTTTAACCTTCCCTGGAACAACCACCTGCGAGCTGCGGGTTCTGCTCTCTGCTTGTAAGAAAGATGGGGACAGACTTCCCAGCAGGGCACACTGGGGTAGGACAAGGGCAATGGTTTGACCCTAAAAGAGGGTCAGGGAGAATTTTTTTTTTCAATGAAAGTGGTGAAACACTGAGGTAGGTAGCCTAGAGAGGTCGTGGATCCATCCCTGGAAACATTCGAGATCTGAGCAAACTGGTCTACTGGATGATGTCCCTGTTTGTTGAAGGGGGTTGGGTTAGATGGCCTTTAAACAACCTTTCCAGCCCAAACCATTTTCTGATTCTCCCCTGCTGTTCCTCCTCCTCATATATCTTCCTTCTGTTTCCTGGTTTAAATTAGACTGTAAAATCTTCTGGATTAGAGATGCAAAAAATAAATGCAGTATCTCCCAAACCGTGGGTTTGCCTTTTTTCCCCCCAGTAACATAACTCTCATCAAAACCTTTCAGATTTACATTTAAAGCATTTTAATGGAATTAATGGTGCAGATTTTCAACACATTGGCTTCATGGGACCAGTTTAGGACCATGCTGGGACCAGTTTTCATCCATGCTAGATGCTGAGGCTTTGCTTGCTGCTAGTCTTTGGAGCAGGGCAGTGCTTGATGCTAGAGATCTGCAATGTGCATATGAGCTCAAACAGCTTTTTGTTATGTCTCCAATTAGGCTAAGTAGGGTGTTGGATTCAAGTGCTAATTAGAAATGACCACTCTAAAATACATTAGGATATTTAGGGCTGCGTGCTGTTTGCATGTTCAGGTGCCGGCTCCTGCTCATCTTTGTGTGAGTAATGTGATGAGTCCATCCACTTTTTAACTTGTCACATTATTTTATTTCTTCTCTTTTTTGACAGATACACCATGCCTAAGAAAATGAGTTTCTAGCAGTGGGAATAAGCACACGTAAGGCATGGGATTGTCCATGGCAAAAGGGGGAAGGGAGTGTTTGGCAGTGAGAGGCAGGAACTGGCACTCAGGATTGGTCCAGCCCTCTAGAAACAGTGATGTGAGTACTGAAGAGGGGGGTCCCTGGGAGTCCAGTGTCTGCTGGAAAAAAACAATTAGTGGAAAAAATAACAACCTCTGGCTTCCTAAACCTACCCTGCAGGATGTACACGAGGGCAAGGCTGTGTCCTTTAGGCTGTGGCTTGGCAGCGTTGGGGTGAGTATGGTCAGTGCCACATGGTGTGGCCCAGGCACTCTGCCACCGCTTGACTGGTGCAGGGTGGCAACCCAGGTGAGCAGCCAAGGTGCAGGTCTGAGCTGAGGGAAACTGTTTTTAAAAGTTACATTAACTAATGTGATGCTAAACTGCAAGCTCTCCTTACCTGGGCAAGGACTGTTGGGTTTCAAACTGTGTCAGTTCTATGTGCCAAACTGTTCCGGCATCATCTGAATCCTTCCCAGGTGTGACTGTTCTCGTGCAGCACGGGGACAGAGCTGTCCTGGCCCCGTGTCAGCTCGGTGCTGGGGCACATCCCTGCACCCACAGCTGGGCTCTGCAGCCAGCCAAGACTTTTTCCTTGCACCATGGAATGCATCACCTCTGGAGATCTGCAGCCCCCTTGGGCTGAACGGGAGGCTGCTGCAGCAAAGCACAGCCATAATATCCAAATGAAGAGGTGGAAGCTGGGGCTGTGAAGGAGCAGGGATGCCCAGAGCCCCTGGGCAGGATGTGGCTGGTGTCGGTGCTGTGTGCAGGAGCTCTCCCTGCTGCAGCCACAGGGCCATCCCTCCCAGCACGAGAGCTTTTCCATGGAGACCCACATGTGCAAACAAACACATGCCAGCTCAGCACTTTTGGAAACTGTTGAGAAACTCTTTTCAAGCACGGGGCTCAGCACACACTGTCCTTTTATTTCCTTTTCTTAATTTTTTTTTCCACCCGGTCCCTTGGGAATAATTAAACACATCCAGGCAGGCAGGAAGGCCAGGCTGGCTGCTGGCCTGGCAGACAGGGGGGCTCTGAGCCTAAAGATGTGTCCCTGCTGTAACTCCCTCTTGCACACCCCCAGTGCTTCACAGGGACTCAGCCACGGGGAAAAACAGCCTTGAAAAATACAGCCTCACTAAATTTTCTTTAAAAATTCGTGGACGTTTGGGCAACACTGGGTTGTGTGAAGCCCAGACTAGAACACAAATGGGCTGCACCTTGCCTGAAGTCCCAAAGCAAAGGAGTTTTTGAAATTCTGGTAAAAACCCAAGCTGGTCTAGGTCCAGTATTTGCTTGGCTCCGGATCAGATTAATTTCTGGGTTTGAACTGAAGAACTTCAAGCCCTCAGGTACATTTATGGGGGCTGAACATGGACACATCTATGGCTTCACAACGCCATAATTTCTCTCTGAATGCTTCATTGTTTGAAAATCGTAAATAATGTGAAGTGAAAAGGACAAGCCCCTTTAATCTCTGAGTGGTGTGCTAAATGATGGTGGTAAATCTCCGCCAGCTCCGTGGCAGGTAAAGCTGATTTGAAGTTAATTTGAATCACTCCCAAAATGGTGGTGATTTTATCCCAAAGGCTGAAGGTGTGGAGATCTCCCTGAAGGTGTGGAGATCAGCTTTTTGAGAAAAACCAAAATTAACCCTACTCTGGACCAGGCTCTGATGGGAATAGTCAGCAAGGCCCTGCAAAGAGCCTGGGTGTATCCTGTTATCCCGATGAAAGAAATGCCCGTCCTGCACCAACGGTGAATTTTGTCATGCTGCTTTCTTATGCCCTCCTACATATTTCTTACCACTCCTGATCTATTTATTGCTCTGCTTTGCATGCTTTTATAGCCTGCTAGACAAGGCTGTCTCAAGGCCGGTGTGTTTAGGTGTGCTGGAGAAAGCTCTGCCCCCAGCAGCGTGGAGGCTGCCTGTGTGGGCAACCCTTCTCCCCTCCAGCCCTTCAATGATTGAAAGTTATTTTCATGGGATCTTAGAATGGTTTGGGTTGTAGATCATTAGTTCCATTAGTTCCAACCTCCTGCCATGGGCAGGGACACCTTCCACTGTCCCAGGCTGCTCCAAGCCCCGTCCAACCTGGCCTTGGACACTGCCAGTGACGGGGCAGCCACAGCTTCTCTGGGCACCCTGTGCCAGGGCCTCATCACCCTCACAGCAGATATTTTGATGAGTTTTACACAGCAGTGTGTGATCTTTAAAACCCAGATGTCTACACAAGAGGCTCATGCTGCTGCCAGTGCTTTAAACCACCCAACCAAAGGGGGACCCATGGGCTGGGGGACACCCCACTGGTGGTGGGGCTGTTCTTTCAACCTGGATTTCAACCACGGTCAGGATGGAAAAAAAAGTCAATAAATGCTTGCAGGTTTAAGCATAAATATCCCTTCTGTTTAGGGTATTAATATTTATAATTTATGTAATGCCATACACACGGCATTTTAGTGTGTTTTATTTGCAAAGCACCCTGGGGTGGTTTCACACAAAAGTTGCTGTATTGAATTTTCTCGTGATGTAGTATTAATTTGTACAAACTGCAAATTGATGCTGACCTGCTTGTGTCTGATGGGCACAAGCTCTCAAGTTTAATTCGTACACAGCCCAGCCCCCCTCTCAGCAATGAGAGCTTCAGTGCTGGGGAAAGCAGGGGGACTGGCTGGGAACTGTCAGTCAAAAAAAAATTTTCTGTAAAGGTTTTTCCCCTCTGTCCATCTCTTAATGGCTCTAGCTGAAATGTCTGAGCTGAAGAAGACTCCACCCCTGCAGTTTCTACTTTGAAAAAGCTGAAAAATCTAACTCAATCTCCTTTAAAAAGAGGGATTAATGCTTTTCAGAGAGAATTTCTGTCCTCCTTTCAGTCCCAGTGGAGTTTTCTGTAAGGCAATCAATAAGTAATGACTAGGAAAAGACTTTAAAAAAAAATCCCTTGTTGCTGTCATATTTACCAGATTGTGCATCCCAACCTCAAACCGAGTGAGCTGAGAAACTGAAATAAAGGAGAAGAATGAAGAAAAATCTGAGGAGGATGCTCACGGACTCTCCTTCCATCACATCCCCTGTGGGGGTAGGGCTGCTGGGGTGATGCTTTTTTGGGGTAGAGCACCACAGTGGCTCTGCTAGAAACCCCAGTCCCCAGGGTGGCACAGGGGCCATCAGCACTGTGGTCCCTCACACTGTGGGACCTGATGGCCACAGAGGTGTCCAGCCCTGTGGGACCCAACAGGGGCACTTCAGCCACAGAAAAAGTCCTTTAAAGATCAGTGGGAAGTTTAATGGAAATAATAAATATGGGAGTCTTCTTTAATCCTTTCAAGTCTTTTTTTTTTTTTTNTAAGGTTTAGGTTTTTTAATTTTTTTTTTTTTTTTTTTAAATGAATGTGAGAGCTGGAGAAGTATTTTTAAAATGAAATAGGCATTTTATTGGAAAAAAGTTCTGGTGTCCTGGGAGAGAGATAAAATTGACTTGTTATTGGCAATGTGGTATTCAGCACGTGGCTGCAGATCTCCTTGGCTGTCCTGCCAGGGCTGAGGCATGTCTGGGCTCAGAGGAAAGGGCTGGGGGAAAGGAAACCCAAAAGACAGACTTTTTGATGTGGCCAAGGTGTATGCTGTCCTTGCAGAGCTGAAAATACAGGAGTCCAAATCACTCCAGGAGTCATGGTATTTTTTAATTTTTTCCCAAAGCTTTAGAGAACTCAGACTAAGCTATATTTTCCTCTACAAATCTCCTCCCAAAATTTTTGGCTTTCTGTTCCCCGACACTTTGTAAAACCATCTCAAATCCTCACCTGGAGCTGGCTTCTCAGAAATTTATTTCCAGTTCGTTGCTGGCCAATAAGGGTGACAAAGTGTGTTTCACGAGGAGGAAAACCCACTTTGTGGTTATTGAGGGCCAAGTTTGGAGACCAGCTCCCAGTCACACTGAAACAGTATTTGCAGCTGTTTGCACATGACATTATTTCCTGGGCACCTGGCTGGTACGTACAATTAAGGACTTGTAAATCTGAGGAAATCTTAAATTAAGGCACCAAAATGTGCCTGCAAACATTTGTGCCTGCCATTTTTCACCTGTAATAATGGGAGTCCTGTTAAAGCGAGGATGAAAAATTGGTCCTGTGTCAATAACCTGTATGAATGATGTTAGAGAAAACTGGCAAGTCATCAAAAGACCCTGTTCTCCATTTAATTCTCTTCCTAGCTCATTATGGATTATCATGTTTTGTCGAGTTAGTGGCATGATTATGGAAATAGAAAAACTATTTCTCTCTGCTTCTTATCTAAAAGATGAATGAGGCACGTATAATTGGCTTAAGTTATCATTTAGCAGTGAGGTCTGGTGATGCAGGGGGGTTTTTTTTTTGTCCTCAGCCTGAAGTCCTGAGACACATTAAATGGCTGGTGTGCTCCCCTGGCTATTTTCTGTCCCCATTGCCCACATGCTTAGCCCAAAGCAATGCACCTATTAAGGGCTGAAGTACTCTTTTTTCCCCAGAAAAATCAGTTGTAAATAACTCAGCAGGTGGAGATGATCGTCAGGGCATAAATCACCACCACTAAAACAGCAGCTGAATGGCCTGAGCAGGTCCAGGGAGCCACATCCACCCTCACCTGGGACTCAGTCCTCATCCCACTGCCCTTAACCTGCCTGAGCTGTAGCTGCAGCTTTGGTTTGTGTGATCCCAGAAACAGGAGCTGTGCTCCAGGCAGCATGGGCTCCCACCTCCTGGAGTGTGCTGGAAAAAGATGGGGGGTTTTGAAAGCATTTTTCTTTTTAATAATAAGAGCGAATAAAAACAGCAGGAAGAGGGGAGGTGCCATTACCAGGAAAGGTTTCTCTTTCCCCACGTTAGGCTGTGCAGTGTTGGAGGTGCTCCCAAACAAGCACTTTCCATTAGGATGCTGGGCCCTGGTTACTGCTGTGTGAGCTCATGGGGACCACTCAGCTTGCACACATTTGGGCCCACAATAGCCAGGGTTTGGTGCTTAAAAGCCTCTGCCAAAAAGTCCATCAGTCATGAAGATCATTGGTGCTGTCATTGCATTTCCTCAGGCCTCAGAGGACACTGGCCAATGATGTTAATTGGAAACCATAAAACCCTGGGAAAAGCTGAAGCAATTTTGAAAAGGACCTTTTTACCTTCCTGTGATCTCTTATAGCTTTGCTCAAAGAGAAAATACTGTCTGAGAAATAAAGGGGAAATTTGTTCATCTTGATTTTCAGAGTGGAGAAAAAGAGCAGGATGCTTTCCGTCTGGCTTATAGTATTGGAGCTTAGTTCTTCTCAAAGCATTTTATCCAAAGCCTATTTTTAATAATGCCAAAATAATAATTGCTGAAATTCCTATTTTTTTTTTTATACATGCAAAGCATCATTGGCAAAAATTTTTTCACAGCTTCCCTTGGCAGTCAGTCGGAGCAGCAGAATTTGATGGACCTTGACAATACAAGGGGACAAAGGCAGCTTTAGAGGACATAAAACTATTGGGCAACAACTCTCTCTGCCCAAATTGCCTCTGTTGTGTTCCTCTGTTGCCTGACAATATGCTCTCAAGAAAACACAAAATGTTGTTCTCTTTGTGGAAAAGTCTTGCAAGATTTTTTTTTTCTTGCATGTGTTTACTGAAATAAGAAAAAAAAAAGCCAAAAAGGAGGCAGAAAAAAACTCCAGAAAAATTACAGAACTTTTCTCTCCAAATTACCTCTGTTGTAAAAAATGTCACAGAAGACTTCACATTCCAAAAATATCAGCCAGCTCCGCGAGCCGTGAGTGAATGTAGACCCAAGTGAGATGAGGATCAGGCCTAATTTGCTCATAATTATGTTAAACTCATATAAAATAATTCGCCATTTTTCTGGAACCAACCCCCAAATTGTACTTTTAATATCTAGGAATACGCCGGTGAACAATCCATTATATTGTCCTCCCACAGCTATTATTTTCCAAAGTGACAGGGAGATGACAGGAGGCTGTGGCTCCAGGTTGTGAATGAGCAGTGGGAACAGATGGGTTTGTGAGAAGCAGCAATCCTGCTCTCCTGCTAAAAATGCTACAAAAAGGAACCCCCAGCTAACATGCCCCGAAAATATAGATCAGTGGAACTGTCCCCAAGCAGAGGATTTCACGAGGCTTTCCAGGAAGCATAGATATTTGTGTAATAAGAAAATGGAGCTGCAAATGCTAAAGTACTTATTGCACTTTTTTAAAAATGCAGGGACAGCTTCAATTATCCCACTATCATGTACTAAATAAGGTTGATTAATCAAGGTTTAAGATAACAGGAGTTTTCAACGCCCTTAATGTATCTCATGGGAATCACCCTTCTTTTGGGTAATGGGAAGCTTCTGGTTGTGAAGATGTAGATAATAAGGATTTATAGCACCATAATGTGCAGTGTTTTCGTAAGGGACACTATGAAAACATGAAAACTTGACAGCAAATACTATTTCAATTATTTAGTTGCCTACTGGCATGCTGTCTCTAGTGCTTCACCCTCATCTCAGCCTTTTGCTTTCTCTCTTTGCCTTTGTCTCCCAGCAGTGCTGGTGTTTTCCAGGGGTGCACAGCCCCCTCTTGCCAAACAACTACCTTAAAAGAAGGAAAAAGGAGAACAGTCATATAAGGCTCTCTTTCCCATTCCCAATTTTTCCAGCAATTTTACATGACCACAAGTGTGCTTCACGTGTCCCTTGATGGGAAGGGTCCAGCAACACTTCTTGTGGTTGGAGCTGCTGTGGAAATGAGAATAACCCAGAAAATTATCATCTCAGGGTGAATTTTTGCAAAGGGCTTTTCCCATAGTCCTGCTGGCGTCTTTGAAGGAATCTGAGCAGAAAGGGCTGGAACAAAACCAATGAGAGATGCTGGAGGAAACCTTAATGAATCAACAGTTGAGTTCTTCATCTCCTTTCTAACCAACCAAAGTCAAGAGAAGTTTCTCCATTTTTTTTCCGTCTTCCTGTCTCCTGGCAATTTCACAAGCAATTTGACAATGTCATACTTTGGGCTCTGCATCTTCCTCATTCATCATGATTTTTCTATTATTATTTCTCTCTGCTATGTCAATTTTCTGGACTCTCAATCATAAATATAAGACCCTGCTGCAGTGAGCTCTTGACCCAGGATGGTGTGAGCTGTGCCACCACTCACCCCTCAATGCCAGGCCAGCCTGCCAGACCAAGGAAAAACACTTGGCAATGCCAAAGCTCCGTCCTTGCAATGCCATCACCCCATCTGGGTGATGTGAGACAAAATAAACACAAAAACTGACAACTGGACTCAAAGGAAATATGTGTGCTGCAAAGTGCAAGCATGACTCAGGCACTGCAGCCAGGCACTCCCTGGAGTCTGGCTGTGTCCCAGAAACATTTTTCTCCCTGGCTTTAGTTGACACATCCAGGCTGATACATTATGTTTATATTTTTGACAGGTTATGATGTAAAGAAAGTTATCACTTCCTCACTGGGGGAGGACCCAGGGTTGAGAGAGCCAGGCTGACCTTTTAACTGAGCTCCGATCTTCCTTCTGCCTCTTCCCACGCAGTCCCCTTCTCCTGCCACTGTGGGACAAGTGCTGGAACGCTTGTCCTGCATCCTGCATCCCCCTCACCCTTTCTTCACACATTGCTGTTGAAGTCACGGTAGGGAGGTGAATGCCCAGGCCATTCACATGGAACATGCACACTCTGCAGTTCCAAATACATATTTTATAAAACGATGCCACATCCTCTGCGGTGCAGGTGTGTGTTGCTGGTTCACATGGGTGTGTTTTTCCATGGGGGAAGGACACGCTGGGAAAGTGGCAAGGTTGGACCATGACCCCCCTGGCACTGGACACTGCATGGAGTGGTGAGGGGTAGAGTGGGCAGCCCAAGCAGCGATCACTGCACCCACAGGCAGAGAGCAATGGCAGGGGTAGGAGCAGTTATCCTGTTAAATGAGAGTTTTACCATTTCCCTCAGTGAGAACTGAATTATATCCTTCAGTAGGCGCAGAGTTCGATTGCTGCTTTTGAAAAATATAGCTGGAATAAATACTGTATGTGTCCCAGATGAGGCTTTTCCCTCACTATATTCTCTAATTTCCTTCATGCACGAGAAATACTTGTATTTGAAGCTTTCTCTCCTTATGCTTTTGCTACTAGGGCTTTTGAGTCCAAAGGCCCTCACTTTGAATAGAAATGCAGCTTCTGGTGTTTCCCCTGTTTAAGGGAGGCAAGCAAAGCAACTGGAGGATGCATTGCTTCAGCCCTGACCTATTTCTATGTTCAGCACATTTTTCTCCCTCCACAGACATGAGGAGTTGTCCCAAACCCCGAGGCTACTTTCTGCTTCCAGTTCTCTGGAACTCCCTTTGCAGCAGGGGTGGAGGGGAACAGACCTTCCTGAGGGGCAGCAGCT
Organism: Vireo altiloquus; assembly: GCA_013396875.1. NCBI lineage: Eukaryota > Metazoa > Chordata > Aves > Passeriformes > Vireonidae > Vireo > Vireo altiloquus. Next base: position 351,352 of record VZRF01012768.1, read on the forward strand.
CAGGGATTTCTCCTTTTGCCCCCTGTGAACCGTAACAAAAATGTCATTTAGCAGGGAAGGTGCTCCACATGTATTTAACACTGAAAGGGAATCTCAGGAGCAGACACACAATTACATGTGTGTTTTTCAGTCCTAATTAGAGTGAACTCTGTAATTGTGAGATGCATTTCTGACTTCTTTTTTTTTCCCCCGTTGAAGAAATAACCCCTCTTTTATCAAGGCTGAGCTAAACCCCAAGTGGAAAGGTGAGGGAAGGAGGAATAATTAAAGATGATGAAGATTCTGCCTGCCATGGGAGCACTGCTGCATCTCCCATTAAAGTTTTACCCCTCTGGCACAGAAAACCCCTCTGTGATGCTCCTGGGACCAGAGAAGGGTGGCCAGGGATGGGTTGTCCCCAGCATGGGGGCAATTAAGGGACTTTTAAGTTGTCACTTCAGCACAAAGGGATGTGTTTAACTACATGGACTCCAGTGATCTTCACAGGTGTTAAATGTATAACAGAGGTCTGGGGGAATGGACATTCCATTAAGTATTGCTACCCTTACTAGTTATTTATGTGATGGAAGGGGCTTGGAAGGGCTGAGATGTGTGTTGTTAAGAGGGATATGGTGGTCACCATCTTTTCAGTAGGATCAAACATTCAGAAGAACTCAGACACCCAGACTGGGAAGGCTGGGAACAGTAAAATATCTGGGATTTGTGTTTCAGGGCTCAGCCTGGGGCAGAACTGAAATCCACAGTGGCAATTCATGGAGGAGAATAAAATATTTGGAATAAAATTGTACCAATTTGTACAATTTTAAGGCAGCTCACCTTCCTTCTGTCCAGCACAGGCCCTGCAGTGCCTCACACAGAGCACACGGGAGCAGAGAGGTGACACTGCTGATGTCACATGTGGACAGCATTGGTGACAGCAGCATGTTGGGTCAGCTCAGCATCCTCTGCCCAGCTGGGTGCAGATGGTTTTCACCACACAACAGCATGACAAAGGCACCTCTCAAGAGCTGAGCCACTCCATGCAGAGTGCACAGCTCACATAGCAGTGGGGGTGTTATTTAGGATGGGGAGGTGTGGGGGGTGACACAGCTTTATTGTGCCTCATAAAAATAAATTCAGGAGAGATAAAGAAAAACACTTCCATTTTAAAAGAGGGAGGAATAAGGCAGATAAAAGATATGAATTTTTCCTCCAAGACAGACTGCTAAATAGGCTCTGCTTGTTCACTGAGGTTTAGTAATGCAAGTTGACAGGATATTAAGGTTATTCCAGGTTCTTCTGTCTCCCAGGGTCATAAGCCTTCTGCTATGCATGTTAATCCATCTTAGCATTCCTCCGAGTAGCTGCATAAGTAGGGCAATCGGTTTAGTATGTATTCTTTCCATTTACAGCCTAGTTGGGAGGAGAAGCCTACTAATTAACAGAATACCCCTAGAAAATCAGGAGTCATTTTAATAATACAGAGACTCCGCACAACGTTCTGCAATTAAAGATAAACCTTCCTCCGAAATATTTCAGGGGTGAGAGAGGAGGTGATCCAAGAGAGAAGGACCCTGGAGGCATTTATCCTGCAGCTCTTCCCTCTGCCCTTCTCTTCCCCTGGGTGTTTCTACATACGTCTGGTGAGCCACATCTCTCTGTGACTGAAGAGAAAACAAGAGCCTGATTCCCACTGCATCTCCCTGCAAGCTCGGGATTTTTTCCCAAAGAGCAGCTGAAAAGTTCCTGTCCATGCTGTGCCAGAGGATTCTCCTACATTGGGCATCATGCCATGGACCATTAACCCCCTCAGGCCACAGGGTGTCTGACCAAGCCATGCATCCCCCGCCCTTGGTGTGCCACACACCTGAATATATTCCCTTTTTCCAGGTCATTTAAAGCTTCACCAGCTTTCAAGCAGCTGCTACCATGACATCAGTGAATAATGTTAAAAATAATAGCGCTCATTTTGAGACTGAAAAGTCAAATAACCACCCTGAAATTTGCCACTCTCTCACCTTGTTCAGCGTGAATCATCCTCACGTTCCCAAGTGCTTTCCAAATTATCTAATACTGCCTGAAAACCATTTCTCTGTCTTAATACTTGTGCTTGTGTTGGGGAGTACTCGAGCACAGAGCAGAGGGTGAGCAGAGCTGGGGGTATTTCTGCCCCTCACTTCTCAGCTGCTGTAAGAAGAGTCCTCTGAGATTGAATGTACCAGCATTCAATTAAAATGAATTAGTAAAAATAATTGCAAAACTATCTAAATATTTTGCTTTGAGCTGTCTTTTAACAAAAGGTTTTTGGATTTTTATTTCCTTTTATCATTTCTGCAAGAAATTAGAAATATTTGCCTTGATCTCTGCTTGAGCCAGAGGCTTTAAGCAGGCAGCTGTTCAGATACTTCCATCCTTAACTCTTCCAGCAGCGATGGGAATGCCCTTCTGCTCTCCAGCTGGGGGATGGGGTTTGCCTAACCCTGGATAATCTGTCCTTTCTGCAGCTACGGGCTGCACAAGAAAAAAACAGATGTAGCATTTCTTGATCTCTGACACAGCGTGAGTTAAGTAATTTCACCTTTCAGGATGGGATTTTTTTTTTCTGAAAGACAGAAGGAGACGACTCAAAGCTAATATCTCCTTCTAGGGAAAGACTTGCTCTAGATCAAAAAGGCTCCTGAACTACAGCCAGCAGAAGCTGGTGGGAATAACCCCACTGCCACAATGGATTTGGGAGCAGGTCTCAATGTGTGAACACCTTGCCACATCTACAGAGTGTGGTCACATTCCCACAGCATTTGTTGTCAGATATATTATGGGTAGATTTCATTACAAAGGCAATGGCATCCTTAAGGACGAGGAAGAACTGGGAAGAGGCTGTTAACTGGGATCAGAGATCTCTGTAACACCACCAAAATTAGTGGTGACACAGCCTCGAAGTGCTTGAGCCCAGCAGGGAATTTTTCCTGGACAGATGATGGAGAATCATAAAATGTTCTACATCTTCACCATCAGAAACTGGAATACAACTTGAGCTGTGTAATATAACTGAGAGAGCAGGGGGAAATTCGATGAGTGTGTTTATAGATAAGAAGTGATATTTTTTTCAGTTATTGAGATGAAAACATCTCTCTTCTCATCCCCTATCAGCTTTGAGTTAGGTGTCACAGACTGTAACTTAGCAAAGTGCTGGGGCTCTGACAGCAGTGGGGCTGCCACCGTGGAGCTGCCATCCACCAGGGACCTTGATCAGGTCTCACTTTTCACTGAGAAAACATTATTAGGAAAAAATGAAATTTAAAATATGCTACATTGTAACATATTAGTGTGTAATTTTTACTTACAGGTGAAATATTTGAAATTCAGAGATCAAATGTATGCAATGTGCTAAACAACTTGGATGTCCAAATGACATAACTGCCCTCATGGGGAGGATCAGAGATATCTGCTTTCCAGAAGCTTTTCCCTCAGGTTTTCTGAAGTGGTCAGAATAGTCTCTGCTACCAGGGGATGCTCCTGTCCCACTTGGAGTGCACAGAGTGACATCTCCCCATGCCCTGACTCTGTCAGCTGGACAGGCTGAGTGTGCAGCAGAGATGTGCTCATTGTCACTTCTCACCACTCAGCCAAAACCACTGGGAAATACAGATGGCCTTGCTTAGGAAAGCCTGGATAATATTCCATCCCCTTCTCCATTCTGGGGAAACCAAATGAAATTAAATTATTTACAGAAGACAGCTTTATCCCCTTTTATTAACAAGATATAATGAATCTGCGAATTCATGGAATAACTCCAGTGATTTTGAACTGATGAGAAAAGGATGAGTTGGTCTCAAAAAACAAAATGCCGTTTAGCCAATGGAGTAAGCAAAACAATGATTGCACTTTTAGAACAATCAATAAGGTGGTTACACAAAATATTATATGATCCAAGATTAATTAGGGATGAAAAATTCCCCAAAAGGACAAAAACATAGGACAAATATGAAATCTAAATGAGAATCCAGTTAACAACTTGCAAGAGGAGCTGTTTGCACTTGATGTTCCAGCATCCCATGTTGTTCCAATCAAAGATCACAACAGAAATCTGAGCATTCCAAGGTGGATATATGTACTGTGTGATACACGATGTAAAAAACCAGTGGGTATGTCAGGAGGCTGAGAGGTGAAGGGAAAGCCAAGGAGGCAGGAGCCTGCCCAGGTGTTGGGGTTCTGCCCTTCTCAAAGCAGAGCTGTGTGTCAGGGTTGCACGAGCCTCACTGACTGCCTCCAGCAGGAATAAAGTGCATGGGCTGGACCAGGCCAGGAATCCCCGTGTGTGGTGGCTGGTAGCAGCCTGCACAGCTCACATAGCAAGTTATTCTCACTGTGTTTCCCCCACAAAGCTTTACATTCCCATTCTCCTGGCAGCTGTGAGGGGTGTGACTCCCCCAGGCCCACCCCTAGCCCGTGGGCTGCCATCCCCGACTGTCTGTCCCGGACGCTGTAACTACCACATGGGTGGCCCCTGATTCTCCCACTGAGAGCTGGTTTAAATCATCCCAGGCTCGCATGTGAGTCTATTTATTTTAGCACTGTGAAGCCTGTTCATTCTCTAGACAGTGTGTTAGGGCTAGAGGCCAAAATCCACGCTGATGTATAGCTTTCGCCATCGGATTTATAATTTAGTGCAAGAGGGCTGGGGAAGTGTAAGCCAGGGCAGAAGACTGTGGAGAAGTTTCACCATGCTCCCATCTGCGCTGCATTTAATTTACAAGGTAGATTAAAATCATGGGACATCTTTGACCTCGTTTAGTTTGGGTTGCCTGCAAGATTTAGCTTTTGTTTCATCTTTTTGCTCCTGGGGACCGTGCAGCCAAGGGGAGATTCATACCAGGAGCAGAGCCCACAGTTTCTATCGTTTTGTTGAAAGGCACAGTGATGCAAAATGGGAATTAAACCATTTTCTCAGTGCAGCCAGATCAAAGTCGAACCGAAGGAGATGCCAGCTCTTCTCATTGATTTCAGCTTTGCTCCCCTGGGACTGGCAGTGCGGGAAGGTCACACGTGCAAGAAACTGGTGCATCAGATGAGAATTTCTCAAGCCAGTGTTTTTCTTGCAGCCAGGTCCCGCAGGACACCCTCTCTGCTCAGCTTCTGCCTGATGGTTCATCACCATCTTCCAGGGAAATTGGATGCAGCGTGCAGCACACTCCAGGTGCGTTGCTGCAGACACAGCCCTGCCTCTGGCTGCAAACAGCCCTCCATACACAGGGCCAGGTGGGAGCTCCTCGCACCCTAAATCATTCATGCTGTCACAGCAATTAGCTGCCCTAACCCAGAATAGGTGCTTGAAGTGGGACAGCTCTCCCTTGGTTTTCTGCTTGTTTATTCACCAAGGACATGTCCCAGTTCCTCGGCACCACCTGGTCACATTGTGACCCTCCAGCCTCATGTCTGTGGCAGAAGAAGTCAGGTTTTCCTGGCATGAAGTTAAGGTTACTGACTGGCCTTTCCCTTCTCTGGCCACTGTCTCTGATGTTTAGGAGGGTTGGGGGGGCTGGGAGTTCTCTACGCTCAAGCATCCCTTTGAGGTTACAGCTGCTCAGTGTTCAGGGTGTCACACAGTCCCCTGGGGACGCTCACAGAGCTCGAGGTAAAGCTGGATGGGTCATTTTGATAGCCCAGGGATTTTTTTTAGGATAAACCAAACGATGCTAAAAAGCAATGTTGATCTGGGCAGGGCAGTGACCCTGGGCAGCTCCCACCTCTGGAGCTCCTGCGGAGCAGTGCTGCACCAAGTGTGTGTTTAGAGCTCACCTTGAAGGGCATTCATTAATTTTCCTCTTCCCATATATCTCAATTGTTTTTGAGCTTTGCAACAAAAGCCTTCATTCAAAATAACCTTTTAAATCTGGTTGTGGTGATTAGCGAAATATGCTTTAAATACTTTACTGCGCTAGAGAGCTCTAGGTAAAGGATTCTCCAGCCAGCCTTGCCACTGGTTAAAAAGCTTCCAAGTGCAGGAGTAAATTCACACACACGAAATCAGTTTTCAGATACGGTAGGGAACCTATTAAGCTTTGTGTGGTTATGCAAGCTGATACAAATGCCTTATTAATTAGAAAATCAATCACACTGTCCAGCTGATTGATGCTAATCCTACACGGAAAGGGGGGAACAATAGTATCATCAAGACTATATCATTTCTTCCCATTACAGGGAAGAGGACAAGCCTGAATTTCAAAGTGATTCTGCTGTAATGAGCTGCAAGAATATACACCATGTAGTAAGGGCTCTTTTAAGATGTGGCACATTATTTTGATCAATAATACTCAAATTCATTCTGGATCCTGAATCTAAGGAAATTTCATATGAAGATTAAAGGAAATTATAATAGGATCAGAGATGATTACAGAGGAGGAGGGCTGTAGTTATCCATGGGGCAGCATTAATAAATAGGAATGAGCCCAAGCCCTGTGAAATCAGAAAACAGCAAGAATACACTAAGGCTGCTGAAAATGCTTCACAGCATCAAAACCATAAAATATTTTCTTTTTAAAAAATAAAATTGGTACCAATTCAAAACCCTAATGTCAGGCAACCATAGAATGATTATTTAAGGACCCAGTTGATTCTTCACCTGTCCCACATTATTCACGGTCAGCTCTGCCAAGCTTGAGGACTGGTAGCAAATGGTCATAGCAGCCATATTCCTGCCATCCCAAAGCTGTGTGGCTGGCCAAATTCTTCTGAAAAATACAGGCAAGAATCACACTAAAAGTCTGGAAGATGGCTGGAAGACATGAGTCAGGCTTTGAAGAAGAAAATAGCTCATTATCATGTAAACCCATGTTGTCTTGGTTCCAGGCTAATTGTTATATAGCTTATCCTATATAACACAAGACAAAGCCCCAAGGCTCACAAGCCAAGGAAAATGCAAATTACACCATTGACAGAGCTGAAGGCTCCATGCAACTTTAATCAAAGGGGAGGGTGCATGGTTTTGTCAGACAAATGAGCAGGGTGGTTACATGAGAAAGAGCTCTCTGATACACAGCTCGAGCAATAGGCTTGAACATGGCTGAGCAAATGTTCACCTTGGCCACCGAAGCCTAAGGATATTCTCACTTGCAAACCCCACCATCATCATTCTGTGCCAACGATATTTAACGTTTCTGGAACAGTTTGTGGAAATGCTCCACACTCCGGGGGCAGTTTCCTTTCTTTCACATATTTATCTCTGTTTGCTGTACAGGAGCACGCTGAAAATTCAACAAGGATTCGGGCCTTGCTGGGCTAGAAAAAGTCCCAAAGTAGAATGACCACTGTAAATTCACTGTGCTGATACACACCCATACCAGAGGCTAGTACCTCCCAGAGAGGAGGAGATCAAGAGACCATGTTAACCTGAAGTGCTGGTCTCCAAATCAGGGGACTCCAGCCCATGGTCAGTAGGTGGGATCTGCCTCTGGGCTGCCCAGAATAATCTCCAAAGCCTCTGCCTGCTGTGCCATTTTGACTGCTGTAGTGGATGACCTGTCTGTCCAGAGATCCAGGCGTTCTTACAAAACATTTAAAGGAGGTTGGAGATGAAAAAGCACCTTTTTGGTGAGAGGAACAGGCCTTGAGAGAAACAAAAGAGTTGTGAGGTCAACAACTGAAAGATAAAAGAAGAAGCAGAAATTATAAGTGTTCAGTCAGGCTTCTAACTGATGCAAATCTGAATGATTCACAAAGAGAAATTCAGCTGTTTTTGTGGAAAAGGCACTGGATATGCCAGGTACATAATGAGGGAAACTGGCTCAGCCAGTAGCTGTTCCTCTTCCATGGCAAGGCTTGGTGAATTCTTTGGAAGAGCTTTGCAGAGTCTCTGGGAGGTACAAAAGTTTTGCAATGGTTCTTGCTGCCTGCCAGGGCCTCGCCTCATTTAGTTTCAGTATGAGCAGGCTCTCCACATGTCCTGGGATCAAACACTGAGTGGATCTCCATTCTGTTCTCTGTCCTGTGCACGCTGCAGCTGAGACATTTCCAGTTTCACAATGCAAGAATTCAGAAATAGATGTAAATTTACACGTTCCGCTACAAACAGATGGTGTCTTTGGCTGGCTTTCGCTGCATTCCTCGAAGGTAGCACAGGGTTGCAGAAGTCGCTCTGCCTACAGCGATCTCTTCTTGCAGAGGTTTTAGGGCTTGTTTTGGTTTCCCACTCATGGCACACTGGCAGGGGCTCAGCGAGCACGGGGGAATTGCCAACCTATTCCCACGCCAGGAGATGTGATACCTGCTAGAGATGGCCACAGAACAAAGTTCTGCTTCTCACTTCTCTGTGGCACCCAGCAGGACTAGCGTGAGCAAAGAAGATATCAGCCCATATCCAGACTTTGTGGCTAACCTCAGAAGCTCTCAGGAGGAGAAATCGGGACTCCAAAGTCACCTCATTCCGCAGTTCTAGGGAGAAAAGCATCTGAAGAAAAACTCCTGCTACCCGTGCTGATGCTGAGGATGTGAGTGTAACACAGGAATATTTGGCCAGGTCACAAAGGGGCCTTCTCAGTCTGCAGCAGTCATTGCCTGTGAGGACATGTTGCCTCTGGATGAGGACAGCTCAGGGGAATGGTCCTCTCAGCAGAGCATTTTTCGGTCCAATTCCAGCACAAAAGGTCATTCACAAGGAAATGGTATCTGGTAACATGCTTGTGGGGAGAACTTACAGCAGCTTCCTGTCTCAAGCACAGCTGCTTCAAGGGCTGGAGAGAGCTCAGCCACTTGTGGCCATTCATGTTTCACTCAAGTGCAACAAACCCAAACCTCACAAAGAAGGTCCCTGCCCAGGATGAGGGGTGAGGGATCTCCCCACACTAAGATGGTGGTCCCAGACCCCAGCTCAGCTTTGTGTCCAGTGCCACTGATGCTTTCCAAGAAACTCACTGCGGTCAAAACCCCCATCTCTGCATCTCTTCTGATTCCCTTTGCATCCCCACACCATTTATCCCGAGTGGGATAAGCTGAAGCACAGATGCCAAGGAGCATTTGGCACCAGTGACAGCTTTGGGGAAACAGAGTTGGCTGAGTTTCTGGGGCTAGTTACACAAGGGGAGTATGGGCCCTTTGGATCACACAGAGAAAGGCTTCCCAGCAGTGAGAAACTCAGGAGAGGAATGCTGTGGATTCCTTCAGCTTTTGAGCTGACACTGAATTTATTGGAGAGGAGATGAAGGAGAGATGGCAAGAAACAAGAATCACCCAGCAACAAATGCATGGGGGGAAGCAGCTCTGATTATTTCTCAGCCATTCACTCAGAAAGCGAAGATATGCAGCTCTTCAAGCAGCCTATTTAACACTGGCACCACACAGTAAAGGGAACCTTGCCAGCATATTTAATTAAAATACCTCTACATCAGTTAATAATCATCCTCTGCACTTTAATAGCACTTCGCCTTCAAGATTTCCAAGTAAACCCATAAAAATCAGCTCAACCTTGGGAGACAATTATTCTTAGAGACATTCTACATGCAGAGAGATGGAGAGACAGGGAGATGTTCCCCCAAAGTCCTGTATTGTTGCCCCAGCCCTGCATGACAGCAAGTCTTTATGCCTGAAGTCAGATAACCCAGTGGCTGTTTGCATAATGATGGCCTGAGTTAATGGCCAAACCAGAAATCAAATCCAGGACTGGTGGGTCTTATTCCCTGCTTTTCCCCTTCTAATAAAAATTTCCACAGACACTGTGGAAGAGAAGTTATATGCCAAATTCCAAGAATAAGCAAATTGGAAACAAATGTGCTGTGTGACCCAGTAAAGTGTGTTTACAAGAGGACTACTGCTACCATTGCTGTAACACTGCTCTGCTGCATGAGGAGCCCTGAAACTGGATGTGCAGCACCCTGGTTCCCAATTCCCCCTATTGCTGCTCTGTGTAGCTCAAAGGTGGCTTTTTCATGTGGGTCTATTGGCCTTTAAATAGGGACATCAAACACTGATTTTTTCCAAGTCAGAATTATATTCATCTTCATTGATTTTTTTCTGTGGTCCAGCCAAAGAAATTTCCCAGGAATTGGGAAGTTTCCTAACAGTGAAACATTGTGGGGAGTCCAGCAGTTTGGGTTCATATCTGAGCTCCCAATACCATGGCAAGGCCCACAAAAGCTTATGTGCCCTAGGCCTGAAGTGTTTCACAATTACCTTTCAATCCCAGCCACTCTGGGGACACTGATGTCCACCTTCCACCCTCAGAGACAGGGAAGTAGGAAACCACACATTTCTGGTAAAGCTGGATGTAATCCCATATCAGAGAAAGTTTCTGATGTTTTAATATTTAGCTTTAAAATATTTATATTTATTTAGCTGGGTATAAAAAAAAAAAAAACAAAAACAAAAAAAAACCGAAACAAAGCCACAAATGAATATTTGTGAGAGACATGTTCTCTATAAGGGAATTCCTTCTCAGAGAGCTGCCTTGGTCTGCAAAAGGGAAACCAGAGGGGATCCAGAGGCCACTGGAAGATGCTTGGGAATATCATTAAGATAGTATAAGATGCCTGGTCTTTGTCTAAGAACAGCACACTGTGTACAAAGTGTCTGAAGTCATGCTTTTGGCAGACTGAGAGCCAGGTTTTGAGGGCACCAGGTGAAAATGTTGTGGGTACTCGTGCTAAGGAACAGTTCTGTGTATCCTCCATGTGACGGGGCTGCAGCCTTTAGAGATAAGATGAGACAGACCAGCACAGAGCATCTTATCTGGTCAGGGTCAAGCCTGCAGGAGAGGACACAGTCAATGTCAGAACAACATCCCGCATGCTCAGTGCCTGGTGACGTGCACAAATGTCATTTTTTATCAGTACAGACGTCCAAACCATCTTTCAATCTGCCGCTCGGCCTGGCTGGCAGCCCACGGTAGGGAGCTCCCCAGCCCCACAGCCCTGCACTCCTTTTCCTCAACCAGACAGAGAAAGGACAGGAGAGGAAATGATAATGGGCTTTTCCTTCTTTTGATACAAATGGCCGGAGGAAGCACCACCTTTTAAATCAGCTGTTATTTGGGAAGCAGTCATAGGGTTCCTGGCAGAGTGACTCTGCCCCAGCTCTGCTCTACAACTACAACTACAAGGCCACCCAGACACCCGACACAATGTGATGCACAGATGTTGATAAATTCTCCCATGTGAAAAAAATATTAAGTCGTTACAAACAAAACAGCCTCATAAACAGGGCTTAGGAAACTATGATAAATCAAGTTCGTTAGGCAGCGGCGTTGGTACGAGCTGCTGTCTCAGCTAATGCAGATTGAGAGTTCAACACATGCTGCAGAGATCAGCATTTTAAACACATACCGTTTACCAGCCTTAATGAATACTAAAAGCCCAATAAGCAGGAGCCAGAGCCACTCAGACATGGTTTCATACAGATGTCGGCAGTGCTGTCTTTCATTTTATTTGCTAATGAGTTATCGATAGCAGTAATTTACTGCTGATAATGCTGCAGGTTATAAAAGAGAAAAATTAACAAGTTCTGTTAAGTGACGAAACGGGCTGTGTGCCCTGCTCTGTCCTGGTGTGGGAGCTGATGCCAGGTGGAGTTGCAGGCAGAAAAGGCATCAGGGTCCCTGGTCAAGGCAGAGCCATGGTGGTGCTCACTGGTCATCACTGGGGTGCTTGACATGACCCTGGGCAGAGCTACTTCCCCCAGCAGGGAGGGAAGTGATGAACCAGCTGCTGACAGCACAGCTCTAAGTATTGCTGGAAGAGTGGGAAGAAGGAAAAAGGGCAAGTCAACATGGTCTGGGCATTAACAAAGCACAGGCTGAGCCCACTCTGCTACAGCTTTAGGTTGGACTCCTTGTCCTAGTTTACATCCCCTTAAGCTGGGGACTCTGGTAACCCTGAGCTCTGGTCCTGACCCAACCACTGCCATCTCCAGGTCTTGACTGGCTTCCCTGTTGCACTGTTGTAAATCCTGAACATCATCCTCACCCATTGGTGGGAATACAGATACATTAATGTAGGCACCGACCTGCCCAGCTTACTATAAGAACTGATTTCATACTGTTTGTGAAGAGCTTCCAGGAGGCAACCCCAGACACGTGAAAAATACTATTTTTACCCATTACAGATAATGGATGATATTTTTGATAAATGCAGAAGGCAAAATAACTCAGTGCAGCAGCTCTTTACCAAGGAGGGAATGTGCTAGGGAGGCAGGGGTGACTTTTGCCTGAGAGGGGACAGCAGGGGATGAGGCATGGCCTGGAGGTTGGTGCATTCAGCAGCTCCTTCCTGACACCTGGGCTCACATGCACAGTGATTTTTGGAAACTCTGCATCTGTTCATCAAACTCTGAGGTGGATGCTGTAAAACGTCCTGTGTTTTGTAGGTCAGATGAAGTTCTTCTCTTTGCTAAGCACCTTGAGCTGCTGGGTGGGAGCTGAATTGATCAAGCGCTGGCTCAAACTGCACTGGGCAAACATCCAGCTGCACACAAAGTCAACCAGGTGATGCCTGAAGGAAAACACTCTGGAATCTCAGCACTGGCTGCTGGCAAAAAAAAATATTCTTATGGTTGGGGCTGTTGATGAGGGTCCAACCCTGGCAGTCCCTCGGATAACAGGCAGTGAGCACGCAGTGTTTGTGTGTGACAAATCAGCTGTGTGTCCCTGAACCAGTGTTGCTGTAGGGCACTGACCTGTGCAGCAGACACTGCTGCAATTTATTTATCCTGCTGCTGGTGTGCTCAGCCCCTCCGTGGATGCAGGTATTGGGCATTTCTTGGAAAAGCAGGAAAAGTATTGCTGAGTTGCCCTATTTTCCATTTTTTTTTCTATAAAAGGCAGTCACACTGATCCACTTTTTATCCACTGAAAGTGAATAGATATTCCTGGCTCTCAGCTGGAAAAGCCTGAGGAAAAATAGGATCAGAGTGTTTTACATTTTGCATCCAATGATCTTCAAGTCCAGGGCCTGGCCGTGACAGTCACTGGCAGCTCCTTGGCACCAGAACTCTGCAGGACCCAAAGGGACAATCACTGTGACACAGAAAAAAGGAAAATACAGTCACAGATGTCATCTGGGGGTGAGCAGGTTGCAGAAGGTTTTCCAGCCTGGCCATGCTGCCTGCCAAGCACAGTCCGTGGCTCTCTGCCTGGCTGGCCCATGAGATGCTCCTTGCCCATTTCCCTGTTTTGTTCCTTCCAGCAGGATGAGCTACATCCTGGGATGGCCAATGGAGAGAATCCTGGGGCTGTGCTGGAGCTGGGGTCAGCTCAGCTGCCACTTTCTACCAACAAACCATGTCCAGATTGTGGCTGGAACACTGCTCAGGGAAAAACCAGCAACCTCACCATGAGTGTGGGGGTTTCACCTTCAACTGTCTTCTTCAATAGTTTTTAATTTTAATTCAGGCTAATTAATGCATTAATGGTTACAGCGTTAGGTTTATAGGTTTAGGAGCCATTAGTTAAGCCCTGACACTATGGACCTCATGGAGGATCCCAGCCAGGCTGCTCCTTGCTGTAAGCCCCTCTGCCACCACAGGGAAATTAAGGGACAGAGGGAGTTTGGATCAGAACCAGCAGGCAAGAGACAGCTCCTGAGTCCTAATTTAAGCCTGAAATCTTTGATTTTCCCTCCCCCATTTGCTGTTTCCATCGTGGTGCATATGGAAATTAATTTAAAAGTATTGTGCAATTAAAAAAAAATTAATGGTTTCCTTCCTCTGGAATTAAGAGCTTTCTTCTGAGCAGGAGGGAGGGGTTTGTGAACATGTCATGCCTTTTTAGGGGGCTGAATAGAGCCTTCTATCCTCTCATGTTTTAATTAATTTTTCTATAGTTACTTCATTAATTGATATTTATGTATTGCTTGTTGTGCATAAATCCTGGAAACAGCACATAAGAGGATGCTCTCGTTACAGTGCTACAAGTGCTTGGCCAATGCTGGAATATTAATAGTTGGAGTTGCATGGAAAAGTACAGTTTGTTTCCCTTTCTCTGAGATTTCTGTCCCTTATTGTGCCTTCAGGGAATAAAGAGCTGCTTCAAGAAAAGCATTTTCTGTGAGAGCTGCACTGTGTCTGTGGAGGTAAGTGCCAAAGTGATGGGGATGCAGCTGAGGCACAGCCTCTGCAGCTCTGAGTTTTGCAGGTCCTGTAAAATTAAACATGGACAGAAAGTGTCTTCACGTGCATGCCTTTCTCAGTCCTGCTGGCTGGTCGTCCAGCTTCCCACTGGGAAGGGCAGGCAAGGATCCAGGCAAGGCTTTTCTGAAGGGTTTTATCTGCTCCTGTTTAGCACTTGTTTGCCACTGGACAGTTGTTTTGCTCCAGAAATCTCTGAGGAAATGGGGACCACTTTTGTCACTGCATGCCAAACCCTCATCCTCTCTGAAATCTGCTGAGAATGGGCTTCAGCCCAGCAGCCTTTCCATCATAGTGGCTAATTTAACCTTGCCAAAAGTAATTTAGTGGCTAATTTAACCTTACTAAAAGTAATCGTCCCTGTCTGAAGAGAAAAAAATAATTTTAAAAACCCCTGAGAGCCAACTCTGGAGCAGTTGTTCTGTGTCTCTGGAATCATAGCTGTGGTTTAGCAGAGCCTCCCTCCATCACCCACAGGTGTGAGCATCCTGCCATGCCCACAGGTGTCCCCCTGCCCTGAAGCATGTGCTCCTGGTGTCCCTGTGTTCAGCCAGCCATGGCCCTGGCCCCAGTGGCACCAGAGCACAGCACCTGCCTTTGGCACCAGCTTAGAGCAGGGGGGGTTCCCTACACCTGAAAATCAGGCTCTGATGTCTCTTTCTCAGTGCTCACAAGCTGTTCCTAGCTTGGCACTTCTCTGTTGTCTCATGGCTAAAAAAAAATCTCACCCACAGAGCAATCAGCCAGTATCCTCTAAAGGCATGGGGCTGCTTGAGAGGCGAGTTATGATCTGCCTGTGGAGCTATTGTTATTTGAGATTTTATTAATCATTTACTACATTTTATGAGGTTAGTCACCTGCATCGTCTCTGTGCTGACACAATAATTTACCACTACAAGGATGAAAAATAAAATAAAAGATCATTTACTGGCAGCTCACAATGCTCTTACCAGGTTACAAAGGCAGCTGGTGGAGAGAGATTTCTGCTGGGGAATGAAAATAAAACAAAAAGGGATGATGAGGCACAGCCAAAAGGGTATCACTGAAGATCAGTTTTATACTGAAGCATGTGATAATCAATTATTCAGAAACATGGTGTTGAACTATCTTTCCCCATGGGTTTATAAACCTCTCACTGGCTTAGCTCTGGTAACACTTACCCAGAGATATGTAAGGGTATCTCTAGAAGCCACAAGAGGACATTGATATTAGGCACATAAAGAAGATAAGGAGGATATTAGAGAGCACAGAACTAGCTCCACTCCTGCTGTAAACGCACATTGCTCCATCAAGGTCAGTGGTATGTCTGCCAGCTCTCTCCAGCTGGGGGTTGGACCCACAGGCTGTCACACAGGACTTGGAGAGGCACAGGCATGGGTGTGTCCATGGTGGGAAACCCTTCCATGCGTGGGCAGGACATGGACACAGCCAGCCATGGTGAGCCACCAGAGCGCCTTGCACCCAGGGGAGAGGAGATGGACAGGAGGCTAGAGTCTCCTTAAAACAATTTTTAAAAATAATCGATGCATTATTTACCAACCGTAAATGGCCAGGATAAATCTGTGGGTGAGCAGCAGCACAGCACAGTTAGTTTTGACATCCGACAATTTACAGCCCTTGGTAGGCCACTGTTAAGGATATTACTCACTTAGTCTCCCCATACAGTACTTAGAGCATAACAATGTCCCCAACCTCTCCCCATCGCCTCCTGCCTTCCCAGGTCTTGGCTCTCTGGCTTCTCCAGCAGTGCCTGGCACTGAGCCCTGCCATCACTCACTGCTGCGGGCATTGCCCGGGTGACAGACATTTGCAGCCCCTGGTTCAGGGCTGGCATGGCACTGAAGTGTAGGATTTCTCCCTGGATGCAGCTGCTGAGGTGCTGGTAGCAGTGGCAGCCTCGTGACAGGGTGATGGGAGGTGCACAGTGGCCACGGTGATGCTGGTGTGGAGCCCTGCCCCACCAGCCAGCCCAGCACTGATCCTCCTTGCTGCTGCCTGTAAGCAGAAGTGACAATTTAATTTCCAGACCTACTCCAGGGGCTCCTTCTGCAAAAGGGGAAGAGCAGCTTGGCTGTTGATGGTGAAGGAGACATCTGTCCTGCCTGCAGGCGGGTGGTGAGGCTGGGTGTCCGAGGGACAGAAACCTGCTCAAACAGACAAATAGCCCTTCCCCCACTTAAAACACGGATATAAAAATATGCAAAAGTCACATATTTTGCAAGTGCAGAGCCTTCCTGGCAATAATTAGCTTCTAAACATTCCCCTGTCCTGTATAATAAATGAACAGCATAGTAAATGTTATGAGAATAATTCATTATTCATCACGAATAACAAATGAATGGAATAATTTACCATCCGCTAATCCCTAAAAGGGCCCCCACTTCTTCTCTAATCATGTAGGGATGCTGAGTGCTGAGCAAGAGGTCCCTGTTCAGCCACACAGGCCCCACAGCTGCTGCTGGGTGTGTGCCTGGCCTGGGGACCAGTGCGGTTCTGTGACACAAACTGTGCAGAGAGAGAGGATCATGGAATGTGCTGAGCTGGGAGGGTCCCACGAGGATCACTGAGTAGCTCCTGGTCCTGCACAGGACCCCTCAAGAATCCCAGCATGTGCCATGTCAGCTCTTGCATGGGTGAGGATGGTGGTGCATCTCTGCTGTCCTTTCCACCCCAAGCTCTTTTCCAAACCCTCCTGCGTCCCTGCACAGCTGTCACAGACCTGTCACATTGCTGCAGCCCTGGCTAAGCCTCCAGGACAGTGCTATGCTGTGACAAAGGGCCCTGGAGAGACAAGCAGCAACCAAAGGCATGGTCACAGGGGTAAAAGGGATGGATACTTTTTGGCCTCATAGCTCTGTGGCACACACAACACCTGTTCTACCTGCCTGGGCAGGGGCAATCAGTGCTCACACCACATTCAGCACTGCAGCCCAACCCAGCCCTGCTCCCTGCCACTATCTCTCTTCCTCTTTACCTCCCTGCCAGGAGCTGCTCTTTTTCCACTTCACAATATCAGATTTCCTTTTCCATGTCCGCAGCCAACCCGTTCTGCTGTTGCCTGTGTCCTTCAAAGGACACAACGCTGGATCGCTCCTCCATAGGACTGAACCCCCTGCCAAAGCCTCCCTCTTTTGCCCTTCTCTGGAGAACCAAGAGCCCCCCTAATCCCCTTCCTTGGGAGCTTAACCCTGCTGCCTGTTTGAGGGTAGCATTTGTGGACTCATTGCTGTGTTATCTCTGCTGATTATTATTTGCTTATTGCTCTTCCCTCACTTGTGTTCCTCCAGTGCTCCAGATGACAGACAGCCCATAAATCACTGTAATGGAGCACGGCAGAATGAGATGAAGGTGTACAAATTGTCTGTGTGTGCATGCGGGCAGATAAGGAAAGCTGGAGGATCATTTTGGTGCCTTCCACAGGCAGAAGTCACACTGCACAGAGAACACAGGGCATCTCTGCTCCCAGCCCAGACATCCCCTGCATCCCTGACCACTAAGGATGACCAAGAAAATATCCTGGAGAAACAGATCCCCTAAAAAAATCTCTCCATGTACCGTGCTTGCCTGTCCTGACACTGATGCCTTAGGTTTTAACTTTTATATTTTTCAAATCCTATACTACTAGTGTAACTCTGAAGTTGCCTGTAACTTGTTAAGTGCTGTTCTCTTATGCTAAGATAGACATAACAAAACCTCTAACTTGCTCTCCAAGGACACCCAGAACAAGAACTGTAAACCTTCATCTTGGGAAGAGGGGGGCAAGTGTGGGGAAATTCCATCCTTGGCTGGGTTCTTGGTGAATTTATGCTGATATAAAAGTGTGAAGAACTCATGACCTGTCATTGTCCATTTTGGGATCCACTGAGGCAGGAGCCTCTGGAGCCCAAAGTGTGCACCTGAAGGCCTTTCAAATAAAATACCATCTTTTTTCCTTTGTTCCTGTCTGGTCTCTGTTTCTAGGTAGCCATTTAAGACATCAACATCAGCAACCCCTGTAGATTGCTTTCACCTGTGATTTGTTAAAAAAAACCATAAATGCACATGCCTCATCCATGGAAGAGTCCAAAGCCAGGCCAGATGAAGCTCTGAGCAACCTGGGACAGTGGAAGTTGTCCCTGTGCACAGCAGGGGTGTTGGAACAAGATGGTTTTAAAGGTTCCTTCCAACCTAGGCCATCCTGTGATTCTGTAATTCTATGATGTACCTGGTAAAGCTGAATATTAAACCCCTGCATTATGATTTTAGGAAGTTATTATTTTTTATTCTAACCTTACACCTCTGATATTGTTCCTGGATGTGAATAAGCACTGAAACATAAAAGGTTAGTTAAAAGCATCTGCCTATTACACAGTAACTGTCCTCATGTGAATTTAGCTTGGTGAGTACGTTTAATGTTTTCCAATGATTCCAGCTCCAAGTTTTGCTGAACTTGCATTTTTGGAGACTATTTTTGAGTAAAGACTCCCATAGGATAATCAAGATAATGCTGGCAAACTGACTTTTGACCTACACTATCTCAAAATACTCACAAACCTGCTGATTAACTGGGTATATTTTTGGTTCTGTGGACTTTCCAACCCTGAATGGAGTGATTAGCAGCAAAGAGGGGATTTTTATTTAAATCAGTGGGAGCTGATGAGACTCTGGCGTGTGCCAGCTGCGGATGTGCTGTGGTGCTGTGCTGAGGGGGGCTTGGCACCTCAGAGGCTGCCACTCTCCATAAAACCCTACCACCCCAGCAGGACCTGGGCTTCTCTCACCCACCCAGACACCAGGAGCATCAGAATCATGCAACACTCCCAGTCTAATAATATTTAACTGGGGAGCTGATGATCAGACCCCCAGAGGAAGCCTAGAGGATGCTTTCTGAAGACAAATGGACAAGAGCCACTCCAAGCATTGTAGCTACCTACCAGCCTTCCTAGGCTGCTCTTTCCTCAGGGTTGTGTAGAGGGATGTTTCTGTTTCATGGTTCCTTACACAAACCTTCTGGCTCTGGAGGACTCACAGGCTTCCAGGGCTGTCCATGATTTTATGGCTAGATCCCACACCTCCCTGCACGAGGCCAGCAGAAGGGTTTTTTAGATACCTGCAGATCAACAGGGACCCTACACTGATCCATAAAACGCATTTCCCAGAAGCTCTGATTTGGGCAGGCTGCTTTAATGAGAATTACAGCACTAATCTGAACACTGTGTGGGGGTGTGAGCTTCAGTTTGACCCCCAAACATGTGCTCTTCAAAGACAGCAAGACAACCCACCTGATTGTGGCTCATAGCACTGACCTGCAGAGTGGGACCCCGGGGAGGGTTGAAGGAAAGTTGACGAACATTTTGACCCTTTTAATTGGCACTGTGCCTTCTCAAGCTTTATCGGTCAGCTTTGAAGTCTAACCAGCTCCCTTGTGAGGAATTCACATTTGGCACGCTTGCATGAGACATAATGTGGTAACAGAGGTAGCTCTATATGTATGGTAATTTTCAGAGTTGAGTGACATTCCTCGAATGGATAAGTTCACTGAAAAATGCAGGAACCAACGGTCTTTGCGAAAAAAATTAGAAAGTGTACAAATGTTTCATTCTGACATGTCAAAAAGAAGTGGTTTGGAGATACGGAGACATTTTGTTTCAACATCTTCAAAACAAAATATTTTGACTTTTTGTTTGGAAACAAGCTTTGTTGTCTAAAAACTGACCTAAATTTTAGGAAAGGATTTTTTAAACCAGAATTATATAATAAAAAAAAGACCATTTCTCTTCCTGTTGAGGAAAATACTTGATTTTACTCATTTTCTCCCTCTTTTTGAATTTGACAACCAAACCAAAACATCCATATCCATCTACTTTTCTCACTGTTATCACTCCTGTCGCATCTCCAGCTGCTAAAAGGAAGCAATGCCTTCATCCAACAGTCCGTCACTGCCTTTCCTCCACATCCCTGGTTTTGCTGTGCAAAAAGAGGGCTATTGATATGGAGTTTTTCCTGTGCCCCAAAGCATGGTGGCACCCTGGGTATGTGTGACCATGGGTGACTTGGTGGCCCTGGCACAGGACACGGTCATTCCTGCCCACCCCATGGTCATCTTCGGGCCCCACAGCACCTGGGTTTGCCCCCATCAGGGCTCTGCCCTTATCAGGGCTTTATTTAGACAAGCAGGTTAATGAATAACGCCATGGTTTACCAGCAAAAGGAACTCCTGCCTGTGCCTTATCTCCCGATCGGGCACACAGAGGGAGCCGAAGAACAAAGAGGGATTTATCGTGTCCTCTGTTCCTCACCGCCTGAAACGGCTGAGAGAGCTCAGCAATGTGGCTGCGTGGCTTTTAAAGGCTAATTTATCTGCTTTCTGCTTCCCTTCCCACCCATGAGTTTCGATTCCAAAAATAGCCTTAATCAAACAGCTGCTGTGGGACCGGCCCTGTTTATGGCCAGCTCAGTTTCTGCTCCGCCACTCTCAGACAGTGTTTTTGCTGGTGTTTAAGCTCACCTTCCTCCCCAGCAGTGCCCTCTGCAGAGCAGGGACCCTTCCCCACCATCAGGCACATCCTTGTGCTCAGGATGTTGTGGTGGGTGAGCCCTGGTGGCCTGTGCTGCAGAACCAAAGGACTTAGGGGCATCTCGTGGTGGTGGAGCTCTTCAGATGCTGCAGCTCCCCGAGAGGCTTGAAGCCACCCAGGGCCTTGGGATACCTTGTTTTAAAGTCTCTTCATTAACAGCAGGTGAGTTTGGGGTTTCAATACTCCCACCGACAGGGCAGGTCTGTGGGAAAGGGCTGTGAGGTGCCTGCAACACTCACCCATCATTGTTGTGGCAGTCTGAGCATCACTGTTAGCACCTCCCAGCCAATGGAGCGGGGCCAGGATTGCAGCTGTACTTCATCAACAGACACTCTTCCATCTCATTCCTCATCTAGCTCGTTTAAAAGTTCTGCCCAGAGTCTCTCTGGACACCAGACACTACAACACTGTCATGGTGGGGTACCTGGACCCCCACCACAGAAGCACATCCAGTACTTTTTGCCTCCCTCCCTGCAGCTCTTTGGGATTTTGCTGCAAGAATCAGGATAGCAAGGAATTCCTAATAAACAGTCATTTCCCACAGGTGGTTCTCACTCCCTTCATGACACAAGAGCCTTTACCTGTCTATTCTAGACTCTGCAGGAGAAAAAGGAGGCATTAGCTACACCAGTGAGCAGCAAATCAAGATGCGTTTCAGTGCCCTGCCCAACGCCGGGGTTAGAAAATTCTGATTCATTCACTGTGCATTGTTAGTGCCAATTTTTTCTGTTCTCATACAATCTTAGATGCTTTGGGTTGGAAGGGATATTAAAGATCATTTTGTTCCTTCCCACTACCATGAGCAAGGACACCTTCCACTACCAGGAATGGAGCATCCACAACTGTTCTGGGCAGCCTGTACCAGTGTCTCACCAACCCACAGTAAAGAATTTCTTCCTAATACCTAATCTAAAATCTCTCTCCTTTAGTTTAGGACCATTAAGGCTCAAATCACTATCTGCCCATGTAAAATGTAGCTCTTGCTCTTTTTTATTACCCCCCATTTAAGTACTGGAAGGCCACAATGAGGTCTCTCAAAAGCCTTCCTTTCTCCATATTTTAGTTTATTCCCCTTTTCTCCCACCTGTCTCTGTTTCCTATAACCCCAGGTGCAGATTGACTCTCAGTGGCTGAAATGGAGCAGTGACATATCTGCAGCACAGGGCTCCAGGCCTTGCTGCAGTGACTCACAGTATGCGTAACTGCTTTTAAAAAACCTTTCTCCTGGACATCACAATTCAAAAATAATTTCCAGTTCTATTATTATTCTCAGCCCAAGGCAATTGTACAGTGGTCTTCAGTGCAGACAGCTCTGCCAGTCACTCCTGGTAAATGTACTGAGTTCTCCTTCCACTTTAGGGTTAACAAAAATTAAATTTGCGTGGCCAAATATAGGCAGAGATTTCATTCCCGTGAGGCCATGTCTGCATTATTGAATCCCAGTCTTTTTCATGTGAAACAAAAATATACCAGTCATATTTTTTTTATGAAATAATATCCCACTAAATTATGTTTCAGGGAAAAAGGGTGAGTTTGGGCTTTCTGTTGTGATCACAGCACTGAGGAATGAGTATTATCCAGGCTCCAGCAAGGGAAGGGGAAATAGATGCAGTGGACACGTGCACAGCAGTGTTGCTGCTGTTCTCAGCAGTCAGGATGGGTTTGGAGAGTGGCAGGCACTGGATGAACACCCAAAATGACCAGAACTTTGCAAACTGTGTTGGAGTGACCCCTCAACGCTATATTTGTAAATATGTTGTAACAAATTCCTCCAAAGGTACTCTCTATGTTATTTGTTTTCCATGAGCATCTGCTCCTATATGGGGATACTAATGTAGAGTGAGAGGTTTGCAATTCAGTTTGTGGGATTTTTCGCTTTCTCCATCCCCTATCAGTCTCAGGATCATCCTCTTGTGGATAATCCATAGATTTAAATGAGGCAGAAAACACCAAATAACTCATTCTCTCCCAACACTCCCCCCAGTGCTAATTCCTGATGTTGAGATGCCAAGCTGTGGCCATGTCTGCTGCCATGGGGTGAGGACATCCCTGGTGGGGCTGAGCCAGGGAGAGCTGGAGAGGGCTCAGCCCCTGGCATGGGCAAACTGCCTGTGCAGAGGGGGAAAACCTGGAAAAACTGCTTTAAACTCAGCAAAGTACTTAAGAAGAGGCAGAAAACCCCCTGTCATCACACTCTGGATATGCCAGTGCCAATGTGTTTATCGTGGCTACATAATAATTATGATCAGTAGTAGTAATGGAAATTAATGATTAATAACACAATGTTAACAGTTATGGTTATTATTTCTGAGCTTCATTCATTTTTTATCAAGAATTTCAGTGCTAGACCTTCCATCAGACAAATCTGCTTTCACAACTGTTATAATAAGAAGTAGGAATCACCAGGAACTTCATTCTATGTTACCTCCCTTAAACATGAAGGTAGATATTATTAAATATGGATCTATATGTAAATAATCAATCATTTTAAATAATTTTCATGGTCTGCAGTGGCATTTAGTAGGCAATAACTAAAATGCAGTTAGGTCAAAAATAATTAAATAGTTTTAAACGAGACACTTTTATTGGCTTTTTGTTAAGACAAAACAAAGGCATGAGGTTCCGAGGAGAGTTATGGCTATGGAGGGAGTGAGCTCTCTGAAATACATTTTTTCTGCCTTATCAGAATTCTTTTAAATGGCTTTTCTTCAAAATTACACAGAGTTTTGGAATTTCCCCTCCAAATTCTGTGTCTGCACTTTTGGCACTTGCTGTACCTATGCGGTTTCATCCCAGAAGGGTGCTGCAGACAAGTGTTGAATCTGCACAAATGTTTCCAAATCAAAACAGTCAAAGTGCTACTCTATTTCCCTGGTTCTCTGATGTTTAGAAATAAACATTGGCAGTGCTTATTTAGGGCGTTTTGGAGCATTTCTGCGCATGCCAGCAGCACTCTCTCTCCCAGACTGGTGGAGCTTTGCAGTTTTGCCTGGTGACTCAAAAGTGCAGGCTTGGAAACTGTTTTAAAAAAAAGGGAAATAGGACAAAGTGCTGCATGGGACACCTGGGGCAGCTGTTTGCTGCAGCCAAGGCGTCCTGATGGCTCCTGGGGACAGCCAGGAGCAGGGCCCAGCGCTGGATGTGGCACAGCATCGCCTGGATCCTGGCCAGCAGACAAGGGCTGTTCCACACCTGCCCTCAGCTCTCTCCCTGGTTTTTTTTCCCCCCCAGCTTTCATAAATCTCCAGCTCCTTTGTTGCACATCTTATTGTCTCCTCCTTCTCCCTCTGGAAGATATTTTTTCCACACCTCACCCAATCCTATGCGTAAAAACTCCTTAGCATCCCTGCTCGTTGATTGTTTTGCTCCCACCCACAGAACAAATTCTAGTATCTAAATTTCCAAAATTATTTTGTTTAATCATTTCCTACTTCTTATCTTTCCTGTCTTGACTCTCTTCTAATAAGCCTTGATTTGAGTCTTTTAAGATTTACTT
The DNA here is from genome assembly GCA_013396875.1 of Vireo altiloquus. Lineage (NCBI taxonomy): Eukaryota > Metazoa > Chordata > Aves > Passeriformes > Vireonidae > Vireo > Vireo altiloquus. Next base: position 375,493 of record VZRF01012768.1, read on the forward strand.
CAACGTACAAATTGTTTCTATTTGTATCTGTGAAGTCAGTTGTGAGGCGTCTGGGGAAAATTAGTTTGAAAAACATAATAAGAAAATAAACAACATCGGGGAAAGCTAAGCTGGTTTATTGTCAATCCATTTTCCACCTTAGGAGGATTTCTTTTTTTTTTTGCATCATTTGCATTATTGCCTTATTTACATTATTGCTGTTTTCCGGGAATGGCTCCAATGGTGGGACTGAAGGGTCATAATTTGATGGAACACGGCGACGGTGATGCCAGATAAAATGTGCACGCACTGTTCTTTTTGCTTAATGTTACTGAGATAGCAGGATGGTGGAGAAAATGGATGACCTACTTTTATTGTCTGCATTAGAGACACAAGGTTGTGAGGCTGTTCTAAAACACATGCAAAATCCGAACGGGATCACTGCCGTGCCTTCCATTTACACTGCTGTAAGTAAAATCAGAATTGCAGAGTAAAGATAAAGGGAAAAGTGCAAATATTTTTGTGTCTGCAGCGTGGCCCCACCCTGCTATTCTTGGGAAACTTCATGTCCAACTCTGCTCTGAAATGGCATTCAATCATCCCCAACTGTTTTTAATTATGTTAGCAGTGTTATTGTTGCTGTTATCATCTAAGGATATGACTGAAGCCCTATTTATACAGAAAACTAATATCATTTGTTGGGCCAGCTGATACACTGACAAGCTTTCTGGCAAATAAGCCTGAAAAAGGGTTTGTGTGCCTGTAAACTTACCTGCTTTTTCCCCCAAACCATCAGTTTGTTCTAATAAAAGATATTACCTCTCCTTGTAGGATTTGTCTCATTTAATTATACTAGCATTGAAAACAGCTAAACTAAATTGCCTAAGATAATTTGGTTTGTCCCAAACCCGTGCTGTCAGCTCCAGCTGGGACCCTCTGTTTCCAAACAGAGCTGGAAGATCAGATTGCACTTATTACCAGATACATATTAACTCATTTTAATGAAAAGAATCAGAAAAAGCATGATGAAAATCAGAAAGAGCATTAAGCATCAGAGTTCAGGCTTTGAATCAATCTTCAAGAGACAGGGCTGAGGCGGACAAGGGTTGTGTCTACACCTGCTTGTGCTCTTGGTGCCAGCATTGGGTCTGAATGGGACCTGTCCCAGGGAGGCAGAGCCTGTACCTCCACCTTGCTGCATAGTTATTTTCTGACTAATTTCTCTGTCTGGCAGAAACCCAAAGCAGAAGCCCCAAAACACTTGAACTCATTGTATTTCAGCTGAAGACAAGCGAGAATCGTCCAAAATCTTTGGCCAAAATAATTTCTTACCAAGTTTCCAGCCAAATTTTTAGGCTCAAGGGAGTCCATGAATCACAGATAAGCAGCCAGACGTTTTCTGTCTAACTTTGCTTCTAATTACAAATGGGCAAACATAATGGATGGAGTCATTAATTGCTCAAGAATAACACTGGGAATTTGATGTAATGGGATCAATACTTAGATACAATGATGAGGAATAAAAGTATTCAGTGCATGGGCAAAATAAAGCTTTTTGGCTCGGAAGATAGAAACAACTTTTAATTCTTCATTGTACCTTGACTACACAGGGTTTGACGTCATGTTTGACTTTAGGCATTAGAGAATGGCTTTGTTTTGATCACGTGCACACTGGCCTGCTCTTAACATTTTTTCCTCAGGAGTAAGGATTTTATTTAATGCAGAATTTGCAGACTGAAAGAATTAATCTTTTGTATGCCTTCTTCCTTAGAGAGGTTTTTTAGAAGGAATATATTTGTTCAATAGCTTTCTGTCCTTTGGTATAAGTGCTTGCTCCCTCTTTCCCCTTCTCCACGGCTTGTTTACTCAGGGAATAAAATCTTGACCTTGACTTTAAGGTCTTTGGTGTTTCAGACTGTGCAGTCAGCAGAGAGTAAGGGGAAAAATCGATGTGTGCCGTATTAGACAACTGTAAGAGTAATGCATAAGTGCTGGGAACTCATCCTGGAAATGGAAACTACTGAGATAGTCCTTAAAGGAGAGCACATCCTGCTGAAGCATCTCTTGTGGTTAAACCCCCACACCCCACCTTCTCCTTTCTGCACCCTTTCTCTCTCCAGCTGTCTGACACATCCTTGGGGACACAAGAGGACAGGGATGCACCCAAGGTACCCACCTCAGCTTGATGGGAGCTCTACTCAGGGAACAAAGATGCTCAAATCTTCACCTCCCAGCAGATCTGCCTCTGCATCTGTGACTCTGGTTTGTACAGGGCTCCTGTTCACATCTCCAATAAAAAGTATGTCAAAAGAATCAACAAGCCAGGTGAGAAAGGACAGCTTAGCAGGAAAGAGACATGGCGCTGTTAATGAGGGTAACAGTGACTGATAAGATTGTGTTTGTCACCCTCACAAAGCACCCTGTCTGTGCTGTTTTGGGAGAAACTCTGTTGTTTCCTTGCCATTTCTTGATTTATGGAGTGAAATCCAGTGAGCTGTCCCAGTGTACTCTTGGGACATTGAGGTTGGGGAGGCAAAGTCAGAATTTATCTCCCAGCCATTCCTTTCCAGGAAGCTGTATGGATCATTGCCATTTAAATGCAATTCATGTTTGGTTCAATATATTTAAATACCAGTGAAATGTCCTCGGCAATAATAGCAGACTGTTAATACATATGAGTATGAAATTCTTAATTAATTAGATGACATTAGATTACCAGTTGTGTTCTCAAAACAGCTCAAAAGCACTCTTTTAAAGGGAATTAATATTTAATAGGGAAAAAAGCAACAGCATCCTGAAGTCTAAATTGAACGTGTGTGCCTTCATGGCTTTTACAAGTGTTTTACTCATAATTTAATCTGCCAGGGAATTGCATCATAGGTGTTTTCTGCAACAGTGGGGGTTGCCCTGGGAAGTGGACCCTCCATCAGGCTTTCCTTCAGAGGCTGAATTCTCTTCTTAGACAAGGACCTGGGTACCTCTCTGTGTGTAGGGGAGCCTCTTTGGTTCCTGTCCTTCCGTGGACAGAAGCTCAATGTGAGATCTGCAGGTGAGATCTCCATGTGCCCCAGCAGGAAGCAAGTACCACAGTTCACAGGACTAGCAGGTTAACATTCCCACAGCTGGAACATTTGGAGTCACATCCCAGGTATTGCAAATGATGGTCATAACCAGGGAACGTCCCCATGCAAGGAGCCTGTGAGGTTCATGCTCTGCATGTGGAAACAGCTGACTTGTCACAGCAGTAATGGCCATTCCTCAAATAAATAAGGCCCATCTATGTACATCCTTATTTGCAAACAACCCATAGGTGTCATCAAACAATTTCCATTTTCCTTCTTATGTAACAGAAAATGAGGCAGAAGGCAGCTAAAATGAATTTCAAGCTGAAGCCCTCTAAAACATCCATGTTCTTGTAAAAAAAAATCCATTGTTCAGGGCAACTTGAGAAACCAGCTGCTAAAATTCAGTCACTTTTTTCAGGGTGGAAAAATTTATTGACCCTTTCTTCAACACAAATAATCACCATTAGATTCCCTTGTTTTTAAAATTGGTTTCCACAAACTTTTATTTATCTTGTTTCCCCAGGACTGCACAAATCAGACAAAAAATAGCGTGGTAGTCTCTTCTCAGTTTTAGCACATAAAGCAAGTATGAATAGTTTTGGCCATGGTTTTATTTTCATGACTGTTTCAGAGCTCCAGATGTTACTGCTCTAAACCACCCTTGATACCCGCAGGGCTTCGTCAGTACCACTGTGTTATAAACACCACTAATAGCAGCGACAGTAGCGAGTTATTTCCTCAGTTATCTCCTCTCTTCCTTCAGTTTTGCCCTTGCAACACCACATCAGGACATTTTGCCAGAGCTGATGGGAAGGAGAGGTATTGATTTTCTCCAGATTTCCTGCTTTTTCTCATCCTGTGCCGTGCCCGGGGCTGGTGTAAATTGTGCCGGGAGCACGGCACGGTGCAGGCATGGCTGGGGCTGGGGCTGCAGCAACGCCTGCTCGCTCAGACAGTTCACAGCAGGGACCTTGCTTGAAATCTCAGTGTATTTTTAGTTGAGCTTTGTGAGGGATGAAAGTAGGGCATCGGCGCTCAGCAGAACTGTACAGACAGGTTTTGCATACGGAGCAAAACTGGAGAACGTGGTGGGGGTTGGGCTTCTCCTTCTCTTTCATTCTGCTGACTTTGTGCAAAAGTTGAACATCAGGTTTTTACCCAGTGAACTTACACGGGTTTGTATAATAGATGTGTGGGGGAGAAACAGCTTGTTCAGAGGCAGAGCTGTACCAGCCTGGTCTGCATCACCAACAGCCCCATGGGGGACAGTGAGAGAGCTGGGGTGGGAAGAGGTGTCAGCAGTTTCCTCAAGACATGGTCCCAGTGTTCCTGGCTGGGAAACCGAGCAGGGAAATCGGCATTGCTCGGGGCACTTCTTTCCAGCTTTATTCTGTGGTCTGGAAAGCAATTTGAATGGAAAATGAAGAGAGTTTGAGGAAGGAAAACGGGACAGAAATTAAAGGAGCGGAGTCTGGGCTTGAAAAACTCTTCAAAATGAGCATTTCTCCCCACCAAAAGGCAGTATTTTATTTTCCCTGTAAGGAGACAAAATGAACAGCAGGGACTATTGTTGTGGCAAGAACACCTGGAGATGTGCGAGCTGCAGCGAGAGCTCGCTGGCAAGGATAGCAATGGCATAATTTGCAGCAACATCTGCAGTTGGCCCAGCAACCATCTCTCCTCATTAATTAGCAGAAGCAGTAGCTTTTCCAGACAGTCCCATTGGCTTTTGCCTTGTTGCTCTCCCCCTCAGCTAATGAGCCATCCTCTTCCCTTCCTGCTGAGTGAGGCCAGTCTGACCGAGAATGGGCACAGAAATCCAATGTGCATGAAAGGGGGTGCCAGTGCTTGCCATCATTTGTGTACCTACCCTGCGGGTCATATTTACTGCAACCACATGATTCAGCAGCAGTGGGCTGTGGGCCCATGGAGATAACAGCAGAGGTTCACAGATGAATCCCCTGTCTCTCCTTGTGCATCTAATTTTATGCTGCAAGGCATGAAGCCATGTAGGTGTGGACCTGGCTTTCCTCTCTGAAACTGTTTTGGATTACATGTAGTTTATTCACAATTGTGCTTTGATCCTCCAAACTGACAAACATGTTCTTTGACCTTGCCTCATTTTCTCTGCCTGGAAATGATCCATGTCACTGTCCTTCAGAAGTGAATTTGGTTTCCACCAGCGAGACAATATCATAACCCAGCTCTGCTTAACCCCCACTTCCACAGAATAGTCCAGTTATGCAAGAAAGTAACATGTGGATCAGGGGACCTCGTGGGCATCTTTTCCTGACCATTCCATGCCATCTCCACTGCTCTAGTGATGAATTACTGCAGCAATGGAGGAATTAATACAAGGCAGAAGAAGGCAGCAACCATTAGCAAGTCCCTGGGAAGCTCAGCTTTCTTGTCCAGGGTTGCACTTGAGATCAAATGTCAGCTCCTGCACGTGGCTGCTGTCGGGGGAGCTCCAGATCCTGCTGCAAGGGAGTTTCCCTCGAGTGATGGCTGCCCATCCCCGTGCTGGTGCAGGCAGGATCCCGTTTGCCTGCACACAGTGCGAGCCTCAGGCAGTCTTGCTCAAGTCATTTCATGCACAGTTTAATTCTTTGCATAGTGGGGAGGGGGACTTATTCCAAGAAAACCCGATCCAAAATGATCAAGGTGGCTTAATAACACGAGGCAAATGGCAGTGCTATGGCCCTGCTAGACAATAGCAAAACACATTCGGATGCGCAGCTCAGACCTTGCTGCATTACACATGTAATTAGGTTGTTTCCATGGTAATGATCTAATTATGGTCTTCTTGGCTTTGTGTAATCACATTTGCTGCATTTTGGCAGAGCTGTTTTCCTTATTTTTGAACTGCAACACTTGGCAAGATGTTCTTTCTAAAGCCGAATAATAATTTTTGCCTGATGGAAACCGACAAGTCTGTGAGCTTTTATTTAAAGCAGGGTTGAAGGTACAAGACAAGACAAAACTATATATATATAGAATATCTATAATATATATGTATATATAAAGAAGGATTTTTATCCCTGTAATTTCTATTCCTCCTTCCTTCATACCATTTTTTTCCTTTTTTTTTCTTTNATGTGCTTAAAATAATGAATTGTAGCAGTGGTTCCCACACGGGAGTGGAAACTCCAGAGACCTCTTTCTTTTTCCTGGGGTTAGGGATGGACTGACCGTAAGGCAGGAGATTACACCTCTCCCTGTCTTGTTTTCCATGTCTGGGGATGATACTGACTCTGACAAGATGCATGTGCAAAATGTGCATTATTTCTGATAAACTCTTTCAGCTCCTGGTAAGAATACCTTAGAGAGGGCTGGTGAAATCCTGGCCCCATAGAAATCCAAGGGCAAACTCCTATTGATTTCCACAGTGCTGCAATTTCCCATGTGGCTGTTCAAACACCTCAGGAAAAAAAAATCAGATAGAAAAAGCCAAACCTAGCAGTCTGGATTCTCCACCCTGCTGCCCCAGAGCTGGGCAAGGAGGATGGTGTTAGACTTTGGGGACACAGGTGGTGTTTTTTTTCTCCACTATGGCAGTGCCAGGGAAACCTGCTGATGGATTTGGTGCCCTCAAGTGGGATCCCCTTTACCAAACCCAGCCCTTTCCCTAGAGATCTGCTCATTCCTGTGTTATAGGGCAGTTTGGGGTAGGTGCAGAGTTCAAGGCTCTGCCAGAACCAGTGCTCATAGGGATTTACTGTGGTCTGTGCTCTGTTGTGTAGGAGAGGTGCTTATTATAGCCTGTAATCCCTCCTGAGGCACCTCCCTCCTTGGAGTCAGCTGCCAGATCTGGCCGTTACTTATCACTTATAAAGATTTTTAAAGCTTTCTTGCAAAACAAAAGATCTATTTCTGGCTTGAGCAATAAGGGATCTGGGGAAAGCCAAGAGATGAAAGGTCAAGCAAGAGGAGCTTGAGAAACCACACTGGAGCAGAACTGCAGGCTGTAGTCAGCCAGGAGCTTGTACTGCAATTGACAGGGCTATTCATGGAAAGGGTTTTGATTAGAGTTGCCATGACAATAGGAAACACCTAAAAAAGATCTATGAAATGTTATATCGGCGTCAAGCCAAGAAGTTAAGCCGAATCCTGCGCTCTGGTTATTCCTGTGAGTCAGTGGCTTTCATCATGGCATTGCTAAAAGAAGGATTTGCTCCTCTGACTTTGAAGATTTGGGAAAACAGGTATGAAATGTAAATTACGATGGAAAAGATTCGTGCCGTAAAGAATTCGCTGTGGAGGGATGTTGGAAATCTTGCAAACACTGTTTGCAGCTCTTGCTTACTGTACTGCACATACACACACGAGATTCTGATGGACAGGTGGGTATGGCTGTGTTCTGGATTAATACAATATAACACCCACTCTGCACGGCCTTTGGGGTCTAGGGATTGAAATTTCCATCTCTAAACCTTTACCGAGTGTTCTCAAATCCAAAATGAGTGGCACTCATTTCAAGGACCCAGCAAAAATAATTCACTTTTGAAAGCAAAGTGTTTTCTCAAGATATCAGAGGTGAGAAGAAAACCTGGTGTTGCCAGTTTTTGAATGAATAATGATGTGAGGGAGGGTGGGTTTTCTTCTTTCTTTTGAGGTATCTCTGAGTACAGGATCCCTGGAGCTTTCAGCAAGGACCAGAGACTGTATTCTCCTGCCAGTTTTTTTTTATTTTTTGCAGAACTGACCATGCTGTTAGCCGAGAAAGAAAGTTATGCTGTTGAGCCATATGCTTTCCTGTTATGTTCTGCAGAGAATAAAGCTGTGATTAGCTATTGCCACTTCAGTTTTAGCAGATTGACACTTCTCAAATGCCAAGATGTACCGAAAGAGGCTCACAACAAATGCTTGTGAATGGACAGGCAACTGCATAGCAGTCATGGTGAAAGTCAAATGACAGCAGTGGAGTGGGGTGGAGTCTCAAGTCTGCTCTGTCACTTCTCCTGGTGATGTGAACTCCTATTTTGGGGACCTTTTAGTGGGTCACATCTAATTTGACTTGTATATCTTCCTTGCAGAGCACCCTGATGGAACAGCTGCCTGAAGGGAATGGGTTGGCTCCTCTGTATTTTATCCGTGCAGGACAGCAGTGCAGGGTACAAAACACAGATGGGAGGGGCATCATCTCCTGCATCTCCTCCCATCTCCACCCCATCTAACAGCTCAGCAGCAGAAAGGACAGGCTTGTCTCCAAAGAGAATAATGGCATGTTAATGAGAGCCTTGCTCCCTGAAACTGCTGGTTCTTGTACTTTGGCTCTGGTTGTGGATCTAGAGAACACGGAATACTCTGTTTTACTGTGCAGGCTGCACGGATTCCCCCACTGTGCAAACCCTCGCCTGTGAACCGCAGTTATCACCATCTCTTGCCTTCAAGGTATTGGCTGCTCGTAGGGCTGAAATCAGAGCTGAGGAGCCTGTCCTGCTTTCCAAAACCCTGTGAATTTCATTGATGCCACCAAGGGTTTTATGTCTGCCAGTACCAGACCCGCCCAATTTATTCTGCCCCTGTTCCCTGCTTTTGTAACCCAGATATTTGCATAAAACAGAGCAGCAATGCCAAGTGCCGGTGCCGCCGCTCCTGCTGCACAGGCTCCATATGCTGCCTATCTGTGTCAGTTCCAGGGAGCTCTGCCGTTGCAGGAGGACAATTTTCAGACTGTATGTGTGTAAATTAGAGCTGACAGTCTGCAGCTTTAATTCATGGACTGAAGCTGATCTTTGCTCACACCCTACCCATCAGATAACCTTAGCACCATGATCAATATGGCCAGATAATTACAGCTAGCAGAAAAGCTAAGTGCAGGTTTCCAGGGTTTTTTTCATCAAAACAAAGTCCTAGGGATATGTTCCTGCCAAGGCTTAGACAATTCTCCTTTATTACACTGGGAGCTCACACAAGTCTAATACTATATAATACTTTTTGCACGAACACCCTCAAACAGAAATTCCCTCTCATCTAAATCTAGCTCATCTATCTTGGTATGAGTCTCTAATTCTGCATGTGTAGGGGGAAAATGTCCCTCTGTTTCCCTGTTGATCTAGTGCCAAATCCACTGACGTCAACAGCCAGGAGGAAGATGACTGAGAAAAAGGAAAGCCTGATCCATGAAACTTCAGAGATTTCTGAAGAAAAGCCTTTGGACTTTTCTACCTAAAGCTGGTTGATATAATTTCCCAATTGCACCTGGTCACCTCAGAACTTATTTTTTAAACATATGTTATCCTTTTGCTCTTTACATATTTGCTTCACCAGCTGTAGTGCAAAGCTCGTCCTTTGCAGGCACTGACTTTGGAAGAGATCCTGATAAGCAGAAATCCATTTCACACTGCCCTGGGAACCACAGCCTAGAGACATCCTGGTTTTTTCTGTCAGGTGGAGCCCCAAGGGAGACACTGCTGCTGACCACAAACATTGACTGCCAAGCCTAAAGGATATGGCACCATTCAGTGCATGGTGTCAAGTGAAACATGAGTGTTTTTCCAATTTTCACTTCACAATATACAGAACGAACGAGGTCCACAAAGCGTGGATCAGGGTACCTCAGTCAGGACCCAAGGAACAGCTCAGTGATGGATAAAATCTCACCTCTGTGCACCAGAGCAATGCCAGTAGGTGAACCCTCTTCGTGGGAAAGGTGATGGGCCAGCTCTGACTCCAAGGGCATTTGGAAATAAAGAGCAGTAATAACCCCGCAGTGGCAAGAAAGCAAAATGAGTGCAATCATTAATTGCACTGCTATAAATTCTCTGGGATGAGAAACTTTCACACAGTTGTGAAGAAGCCATCATCAACATGGACTCTGGTGCACATACACACACACACAGCATATGTACACACAGAGAGATCAATAGATTGCATATGGTACACATGGAATAATTCATTACCCTTCCTGAAGGTTGTCACAAATCTGAGATGTATTGGTTCAGAAGAGTACTGGGGTAGTCTTTTAATTAATCCACAATTCGGCTGCATTGTAAAATTTACTCTCTGACATTGCAACCAGAATTTATAACCTTTTAAATCAAAGGAACATCCCAGAGTCTGCGTTTTTGCTAATCGGAGGTGTTAATGATAAAAGCACAAGCCTGGAAAAGTGACATGTTAGACAATTACTCATAATATTCAGAAGTGTTTCTCAGGCCAAGGTGCTATCCTATAAAAATTAATTTGAAAATATATGGGGCTCCCAGATGTCTTACTCATATCTGTATATTACCTGCTTGATGCTGGTGGAGGGAAAGCAGCCCTTTGCACTTCTGTGGTGAATTCTTCCCAGGAGTGCTGTTAAAAGAGCAGAGTTTGGCTGTTACAGGGCCTCCAGCTCAGGCACATCCATATGGGAGAAGAACAATTCCTGGTGAACAGAGCCAGGGCTCAGCACCCTCAGTCAGTGCCAGCAATGACCCTGAGAGGACAGTGTGGCACTGCTTTGAGAGGATTTGAGTGTTGGAATAGATGACTGCGGCCCTTGGCCACACAAATATTTTGTTTCAAACACACACATTAGTGTCTCTTGGCTCCGTAGCAGTTGTTGCCAGATGTGCCCTGCTTTTTGTTAGGCTATGAGAGGGAAAGACTTTATCTCCAAAGCTGGTTTCAAGACATACTGAGTGCTTCCTGCAGAAATAGCTGTGCTCTGTAAAAGTTTACGTTGTGCAGTTGTTCCTTACTGCTGGCCAGTTATATTGTATGGCTTTTTCACATCTCAAAATGCTGCTGAAGTTGATGGCAAAAGCAGAGTCAGGCAACCTCGTGCCACTGTAAGGAGCAGGGGCTGTCATGTGGGTGGTGTAACAAATGTCATCTCTATCTGAAAAGTAATTTATTCCAAAAGAGACCCAATATGCGATTGACTGTCAGGGAGTTGTTGGAAAACATTTATAAAAATTTAACCTGCCTTCATTCCCCAAATCAATTTGTTTTCAGTTATTTTAAAAAGTTTTTTTTCAGTTTTGTCCAATTACAGGCTGCCTTGCAGTGAGCTTTCCTTTCAAGCCGCACGGTTCTTTCATATTGAAATTTTTCATTTGGAAAATGTCTAAAGGTGCATTTCAGTCATTGAAAACTCTTTTCCTTCAAAAATATTGAAATATATTGCTTAGGCCAGCCACTAAATATTTCAGTGTTTGCTATTTAGTGATTTCTAAACATAACTGCTGAGAGAGCTTTAACTACTGCTACAGCAAATTAACTGGAAAATCCTTTGCTCTTTAGGGCGAGGCCCAGAAGTGTCCAAAGAAAAAGGCAGGAACACAAGAAGCTGCTTTTGACACCAGAAATACTCTTTTTTTTGTATTTATTACATCTGTAACCATACTGCAAGAAGTAGAATAGAGTTTCCTATATTAGATACACCCCAAATTGTTTACAGGTTCACAGTGGTCACTAGGTTTGGTTTGTTCATTTGTGTTTTAGTCAGTCCCAGGGGGAAAGTCTATTCCCCAGTGTGTTGAGGAATTTGAGGCAGCTGCACTGCAGGTTGTGGCAATTGTGGGTGAAAATGGCATTTATTGCAAAAAGTAGTGAAACTCTCATTACATTTGGTGATGGATTTTCTTTGGGGCTAGAGGAGCTTTCAACTTCACCAAAACAAATGAAGAAAGGAAGAAAAGCCTTTTTTTTCATGGGCATATAATGATAGGGCAAGGGGGAAAGGCTTCAAACTTAAAAAGGGTAGATTTAGATTGGATATTTAGAAAATATTCTTTACTGTGAGGGTGGTGAGACACTGGAACAGCTGTCCAGAGAAGCTGTGGCTGCCCAGTCCCTGGAAGTGCTCAAGGTGGGCTGGACAGGGCCCTGAGCAACCTGGGATAGTGGAAGGTGTCCCTGCCCATGGAAGGGGGGATTGAAACTGGATGATCTTTGAAGTCCCTTCCAACCCAAACCATTCTGTGATTCTGTGACCAGGAGGAGTTTGGTGGATACTTTTCCATATTTGCAGTAACTCTTCCCATTTTCAGGAAACAGTCACAAGAAGTAGAGATAGAATGCTTGGATATATTTCAAGGTGCTGGTTGCAGATGTCACACTGGCCCTGCTCCTGCAGTGTCCTGGGCAAGGCCAGCTCCCTCCAGGGCATCTCAGCTTCCTAACAGAGCCCTGGGAAGGGGTTTGCACCCATGGGGAGGGACCAGCAGAGGTGTGTGGTTTGCATGCTGCTGGCTGTGGGTAAAAGCCTGGCAGCAGTGGAGAGCCTGGGGAAAGCCCATTAGATAAGAGCTGAGGCACCCAATGCTGTTATCGCTAATGCCTCCAGCACAGAACAGGGTTGCAATCAATTTCATAATAAATCAGCCCCATTTTCTAATATGAACCAATTTATCTGCCAGGCTGACTTGCCAAACACTATTAGAGGCTGAGGTCAAACTGAAAAAGACATATCACGTTTTCAGCTTCTCCTCCTAACTTCATATCGCCAAGGCACACTCTGCAGTCACTGGTTCACAGCTCTTCCCCCTCCCTGGAGACTTCTCCTTCAGGAGACTTTCATTTAGAGACAATGCAGACACAGCAGGAATTATGTATTTAATGCCAGCCACTAACACGATAGCTAAGGCTGAAGCTATCACCTGTCTTTTGTCACCACCATACAGTATTTATAGAGATGGAATAAAAAAGATTATTTGAAAGGCTTGATTTGCAGCAGAACCAAGAAAATCCTGGTTTACTACAACCAAGCCAATGTTATGATTTTTATCTGTGTTCATTTAGACTACAGCTCTGGTGGAGACACCCATCTTAAAGAATTAGCTACGGTAAACAAGATAGGAGAGAGATTTGAGAATGTTATTTATAGAAGGAATCACACAGAGATGACCATAAAATGATTAATACAAAACAAACATGGATAAGGATACACAATAGAAACAAAGGAATCTCTGCCTTGAATGGTCATTTTACAGCACAGGCTTGTGGAAAATTCACGTACACAGGAGCGAGGAGCTGGGAGCTGCTGGTAGCCAGGAGCCTTGGGCTGCACCAGATGAAAACATTGGGTGTTTAACTATTCATCTGACATTACAGAGTGGCACAGTCAGCCACTGCCATTCCCAGACCAGCTGAGTATTGATTGTCCCATTGCTGAAAGCTGGAATAGTAATAATTGCATCAGCAGTCCCCATCCTGGGTGAGTGCATGTGAGCAGGCATGGAAACAAAGGGTGAGAGCTGCATCCCAGGGCGGGGCCAGTGATGGGTGACAGAGGTGGGCTCAGCCTAAAGAAAAACTCGGATCAGGATAACAAAACCAAAACTGCACGACAAAAAGGTTAACCTGCAGCCAGGCAGGTACAAATCAGGTACAAGACAGGCATGAGGAATGAATTCTTTAATAACACAATTACCATGGCAGCAGCACAAATGTCACCAACACCCAGGCATCCCTGGCAGCAGCCTGGCTTTTTCCATACTTGTCTCCTTGGAAATCCCTACTTGCACAACTATTTCCATTAAAGTAATGGAAATAAAATCCAGGTTGCAGCATGTGTTTAAGGAAATGCTTCACAATTTACAGTGATGCCAACAAAACAGTCAGAATAACTTTTTTTAATTAAAAAGAGAAAGGATTGCAAGGGCTATAAGGGCTCATACTTCTGAAAGAGAAGAAAGCCAAAGCATTTCAAATGCAAATCAGGGTGAAGCACCACGGCACAGGAAGGGCACTCAGTAGAAATTGCAGTGACACAGGCAGTTACAGGAGGTGCCAAGGAAGGTGGCTGGTTTGACTCTTCCTTGCAAAGGGAATTCCCTCTGGTGCATTTTTTGAAATCCTTTGATTTTGCACTTACAGCACTTACCTACTGGAAAATAACTGAAGAATATTGACAAGCCCAAACTCTTTTTATTCCTGGCAAGACACTTCCAACAAATATCCCTTAATATTTTTCTCCTAATGCCAATTTTTTAAAAAAAAATTCCCAGGCAGAAATGTTCAAATCTGCAGTGAACAAGATTACTTATGATGTGCTTTTAAAAATTATGGATACAAAGGCATAAAAGGAAGGATATATTCTCTCAATCTTTTCCTTCCAATGAAGCTGACCTTTTTCTATCCTAGATTGAACTTGGCTGATGTATCTCTTCATAAGCAACTATGATTTGATGTGAAGCCTGCTGGACTCAGTAGAAGGGTTTCTTCTGGCATTCATCAGCATTGAGCCAAGTCCATACTACTAATGATATTTCTTAGATAGTAATAATAACATTATGAGTGGTGTCACCTTTGTTATAAATCCAGGGATAATAATATTCCATTTGACATTACCTTAGTTTTCCTGAAGCTTTGGTCCAGAGGGCTCTCCCTGCTTAGCCATGAAGTTGACTGCAGTGAGAAAAAAGCAGCAGGAAAGTGGGCAAAATGGTGAAATTCTATTACATTTTTTCTGAATGGAAGCATGGTGAAAGGAGAAGGTTCCACAGATCAACCACAAATTACTTCACTACGGCTTCAGAGATCGTAAGTGTTTTGTGCTGGTGACTTGGGTATCAACAGCTGAGAAAATGCAATAATATTATTCAGAAATTTAAATCATGTGATATTTGCAAAATGTTAAAATTGGAAAATTGAAGGGAAAATAGTTTATGCTGTCATTAAGTTGTTCTTTCCCCTCTTCTCCCCCAAAAAAACCCCTAAAACAAACCCCCAAAGGTCTAGAAGTAAGTATTTGGTTGACTAAAGTCTGTTTCATCCCATCTTCATCTTAAGCTTCTGAAGGAATTAAAAATAGAAACTTTTAAACTAATTAATTTAAAATACTGCAAAAAAGAAAATAATGAAATTTTCATGTCTGAGTGCCAAAACTAATCATTTTAACTTTAGAAGCTAATTTTTATACACAGCTTCTGTACATTTGAATTGTATTTTCTGAGGACTTTCCTGTCTCAACCAAACTGAGATGGGCAGTGGATTTATGTACTGCAGCACGCCTGGATGAGGGCAGTGCTGTGGCTCCTTGTCAGGGGGCAGGGATGGTGACAATGAAGGCTTGCCTGGAGCCTGGGGATGTCACCTGGCACCCTGAGCTGCGTCCCTCAGCAGAGGCAGGCTGCACCACTGGAGTAAAGTGAAGCCCTGATGGTATTTAGGCCGCACTTGCCCCATCTCAGCCTGGCACAGGTCACAGTAACCTGTTATCCCACCAGCTTCCACGTGATGCTCCTTTGGAAAATCTCCCCTTATGAATAAGCGCGGCAGGGAACTCTGCAATAACAGTGAAATACCTGCTATGAAGCAGGTTGCAATTTCTTTCCCCGTATAAACCTATCTGTAGAAAATGATGCCACAGCCACTTATATTAAACTGTCAGTGAGCACATCCCTTAAAAGCTTTTTATTCTGTTTTTAATTTACGGCACTTGACAAGGAGGAGAATTGAGTGTTGCTGGTGCCGATCCCAGCGTGGCTCAGCCCATTCGCTCTGGCCAAGTGCTGGGCCAAGTGCCCAGCAGCCCCAGCTGTATATCCTGGTTTTTCATTAACAGATATTGTCACTCCACCACCTCTGAACTCTGGTTTTATCCAGGTACTGAGCTCTGGAAACCATTAGGTGTCTTTCTCCATTAGACACTAAGAAGTGGTACACGTATTTGAGCAAGAAGTTTTCTCTGGTCGCATGACACTTTCTCTCCTATTTTGCCTAAATGTTCTCATTTATCCCACAATGTTTTAGACACTTTGGGATGATGGACAGTGCACCAGGAGTGCTGTGGTCCTTCTGGCTGTGGCAACTGGGAAGGGCACGATCCCAGCAGGGACCACTCTGACACAGAGCAGCTCACAGCTTGTGACCCCTTGGGCTCCATCGACTGCTTTGGGGGCATTTGTGAAAGACAGCTAAGAAAGAGATTCTGCTTTCAGTTGGCTTCAATTAACTGCAACCATAGCTGCAGCTTCACTGGGAATTGGTGTCTGCAATCAATAAAACTCACAATCACCTTTAAACTTAAGGAGACAAAGACCAAACCTTGGGATACTCTGTAGGTGAGCCTGCAAGCAGCTACTGACAAGTCCTGACTTTTGCAGGGGAAAATATCTGCACTTTTTAAAGAGTATGGACCCTGCTTCTGCTCGATACAGTGCCAAAACAGCAGTGTCTCTCCCAGACCTTCACCCCTGTGTGATCACCACGGCATCAGATGCTTCAATGTCGTAGTGTCAGCTTGTTAGTAAGGCGAAAGAGCTTCCCTTGATTAGCAGTGCTGTCTGATCAGCAGGTATTTAAGGAAGCAGTCTCTGAGTGTTGCCTTCTGCAGCATGTGTTAGGACAGCCCAAGGTTTCTGCCCTGAGATACGTGCCTGAGGTCAGGCACAGATGGGGTGTGGGACAGAGAATCTTGGTTGTGACTCCTGAACTTGGCCCAGGAGCAAATTTCAGGAGCAAACACAAAGTCAAGCAATGCAGAAGACAAGCAAGAAAATCCTCCTGCTCTGGGCAGACAGGGAGAGCAAAGGAGATCACCTTGGCCTCCCTTCCAGCCCCTATACCCACCCACCATGGTCTGTATGCCAAGGGAACAACGTTAGAGACGAGAGCTTCAAACAATTTAGTGGGACAGTATATCAGGGCCTCTCCTTGCATCTCTTCACTCAGTGTCAGGAGAGATTCAGTCTGGGCTGGTTATATTTATAAATAACTGCAGTGAGCAATGTGAGTGTTGCAATCAGCTCCCAGTGCTAAATATGGCTTTGGCAGATACTCTGGAGCTTCACTAAATCCCCTTCCTTAGGGAAGGAGAGCATCTCAGACTGTCTATCACCCGTTTGCTCTGGCCAGCCTCGGCACGTGGCAGTGCCTGCTGTCCCCAGAGGCTTTTGGCAGGGTTTCAGCTCAGGCAGCAATGCTGCTAGGAAGGCAGGGAGAGAGTTAGAAACAAAGAGGACAACAAAAAAATAGGAGGTCAACCCCTGGTAAAGCCTTTTATTCTCATTTATTCTTATTTATGCCCTGGGAGGGTCAGGCTGGTCCCTGCTCACAGTTTTGGGCAGCATGTATGGCTGATGCATCTAGGGCAGCACTTGCTCGATTCCTGGGTTAAAAACATGGCTTTCAGAAGGTGGTGGTCTCCAAAAATCAGATAGAGATGTTAGGAAATACCAGGACGAAACCTAAGAGAAGTAATATGGCTGGGCTTAGAGACCTGGAAAACCTGTGAAGCCTCAAAGACAGCAGTGAAACCGTCGCTCCTATGGCACATATTTGAACCTCTGCCAGGGAAAAACTTTTGAGGTTTAACTAACAAATGGAGGCATTTTTCTGCCACAAAGAAGCTCTCTTTTGAGTCTGGGAAACCTAATCCACTTGCAGCGCTGACGGCTCATGGAAATGTTTGGCAGATGGAAGTGGAGCGAGGCGGGGCAGAGTGCCAGGGAGTGGAGGTGTCCCACCCAACAGGTCGTGTCTCCACCCCACTTCTGCTCCTTTCAAGAGAGGCACGGGTGTCTACCAGTGCAGATGTGCCTCGTGGGATGATCACATGGACTTTTTAGGAGCCTTATGGAGTTTGTTTCAGAGTGCCAACACCCACTGCACATGAAACTGCATCTTCTCCCAACAAGCTTTTCTTAAGAGCTGGTGCTGTCTCTCTGTGACTCAGTTCCTTCTGCAGGTCATGGACACATCTTATCTCCTGTATGTGTTTTAAAAACGAATACATTAAAAATGTCAAGATACCCAGAAGCACAGGCATTTGTGTCAGGTATGTCCTACAGACAGGAAGAAAAAAGGCTTTAAATAAAGCAAAACTCAGTGTATTTGCAGATGCTCATGAGCTGTTATCAAACAGAGAGGGTTCTGAGGTTGGACTCCATGCTCCTTGTGTGTCCCTTCCAACTCAGGATATTCTAGGACTCTGTGATTCAAATGCAGCACAGCAGATCACCAGCACACTCATTTCTGCAAAAGCAGTGAACGCCAGAATCCCTGTGCTGGCTGCTCTTCTACACTCATCTACAGCGAGTGGCTCCAACGCTTGAGATCCCCAGTAGGTTTGGGAGAGAGCTGAAAGGTTGTTCAGGTGCTCCCAGTGCTTGGACTCAGCAGAGAGCTGCCCACACTGCCCAGCACGGGGCCTCCCAGCACCTCCAATGACAACTGCTCCTGGATAATCACCTCAGGTAGCTGATGGAGACAAGCCCAGGCTGCCTCTGGGCACTGGGGAGCCATGGGAGACTCTTGGAGATGTCTCTGTTCCTCCAGGTCTGGTGGCAAATCTAGCTCCAAGTCGATATAGCAATACCCATGTGAGACTTTGCATTCTGTAGCTCTACTTCATTATGTCCTGGGCACCCAAAAGAGGTAAAATCAAGGAGAGTTTTCCCATCTTTGCAATCTTCCCTACCTACACATTAAATAACAATGAAAATATATTACTTCTGTCATCAGTAGAAAGGAGACACTTGTCCTTCCCAACATTTTTTGGCTTCCAAACATCATCCTGACATTCCTATCCTCTTTTCTCTCTTTAAATGCAGGATTTTTTTGAATGGGTTTGTAGTGTAGACAAAAAACCACTGAACTTCCTGCAGATTGTGTGTTCTCCAGGGTAAACAGTCATCCTCCTTTGTCCTGAGTCTGAAATGCAGCCCGTGATGAAGCAGGTTGCTCAGCTGGGAACACTGGGGCACTGGGGCCAGGGCAGAGCCTCTCTGGTTGCTGTAACTGATGGGCTAACAGGAGCCCCACTGGGAAATGATTGATTAGTTTTGCCTTTGCCATCTGCTAATTAGCTAAAGGAACGGATTTGCAGATCCAGAGAGCAGCCTGAGGGGAGGAAAGCAGCTGAAGTCATTGGTACCCTCAGGTCAGTGCTGACAGCACGCAGCAGCACTTGAGGCTCCTGGTGACTCAGCATCACGAGAAGCAGCTCATGGGTCACGTCTTCAGCCAGGAGCCACTTGCTGCCCCTGCCCTGCTGCCTTCGTGGTGAGAAAGGGGAGGAAAGGGGGAGAACCTGCTCCAGTGCTTGGCTTTAAAATTAAAATTAGCGAATGCATAAACCCCTACATGTTTGCATTGTCAGAGCAGGGGACTGCAGGATCACCCTGGGCTTGAAATCCAGCCCGCAGCTGTGCTCAGGCCTTTATATCTGGGAGCAGCATGGGCAAGTGAAGGGCAGGGTTTGGTGCCAGGACTGGATATAATTTCATGTGTTATGTCCACTTGATTGCCTACTTAGAAATTATAAAAATGTACTGTATTTTAAAACTGCAGTCATAAGACAGCAGTTTCCATCTGAATGATAATGAAATACACTCCAAGGTTACGCTGGGACTTTGCTGGTGCTATTAGAGATCAGCTCAAAGCTACAAAAGAAAAAATATATTGCACTAATAAGTGTTCCTCGTGTATAAGTTCCCCTTCAGGAGTAATTAAATGTGGCTTTTCTTTTTTCTTTTAGATGGCTGATTTGTGGGATAGCTGTCATATTTTTGTCTGAGGCTCGAAAAAGTGAATTTGAAGACTGAGATATTTAAAGACAGTAACAAGTCACCCTGGGGAGAATTCCCACCTGACTGTGGCAGGAGCTACTGCTTGGGAAATGTGCAGCCAGGTCCATGAGAGAGGGCAGGAGGGTGAATTTCAATGTACCACAGAGAAACAGTGCATGGGCTTGACCCTGCACCCTCTTTCCTCCCATGGAAATGCTTCCAGAAACTGGGGGCTCAGTCTTTCAGGATCTTGGAAAGTCTCTGAATTGCTGGGAGGCATCACCTCGTGCTCCTCCATGGCCAAGCAGATGAATCCAGCTGTGCACCCAAGGGATGAGCCCAGGAATGGACCTGGGGTCACAGTGGGGATGCACCTGTGGGGTGCACCCAGGGGTGCATCCCTGGCTTGTTCCCTGACCTGAACAGACACCTTTTGTCCAGCACTGGAACAGACTGCCCAGGAAAGTGGTGGAGTCACCGTCCCTAGAAATATTCAAAAACCTTAGCAGAGTTAGGTGAATGTTTGGACTAGATGACCTTAGAGGTCTTTTCCAACCTTACTGATTTTATGATTCTCACCTGGAGTCCTACATAAACATTAACCATCACAGGGGCTGGTTTTCCAAATGTGACAAATTGCAAAAGAACTACTGTAGTAGTGAGAGAAAACTCATCAGCAACATGGGATTGTCACTGACTGCTCTGTCCAGGTCTGGAGATGGACAACTGATGCTCCAGACACCTGTGCTAGAAGGTGGGAAAGGACTGGGAGAGCAGTCCCAGGTGATCCTCTGGGTCTCCTCTGCAGAGGAACAGTGACAGATTTGACCTCCTGGCTGCTTGTGTGGATAAGGGAGAGAGGGAGTGGCCAGACGGGTCTATTGAGCATTTTATGGCACTGAGGCCAAAGGAATTAGTGTGGGGGCTGGGAGGAAAAAGCTTGACTCAAGCTTTCACAGACGTATATCCACACAATTAAGGTCAGGGGCTTACGGTAGTCAGTTCCATTTCTATTTGTTTATTTATTTGTTTTCTTAATGGCTTGGTTTCAGTGCTGGATGGCTGCATTTGAGCCCTGCAAGCTGCTGATTTTGCAATCTTCTCTCTCTGGTGAAAGTGTTTTGTTTATATTACCAGGCATGTGTTATTTCAATTTTTGTTTATATCTCCTGTATCAATCAGTGAAACAGTCTCAATAAACAAGGCCAGGCCAAGGAGAAACACGCAGGTTTTGTTTGGACTGAGATACAGCATTCCTGAAAATTGGCTGCACCTCAGAAAAACTCTGCAAATAATGGTATTTACTGCTCCCCTCCCTGCAAACAGAGTCGAGACCCAGGCTTTTCCCACTAGGTGGGGAAGGTATAGCTGATTAACCCCTGGCTTCCCTCGCTTTATTAGCTCTTTGGATGGTAAAATATATTCTTTTCTGGTACAAGCCTCAGGATGGACTTGGCCACCCTTTTAGTCTCCTTCATCTGTGCTGAGGGCTGGTGCTGGATCTGTGTATGTCTGGTTTTAACCTCTCCCCCTGCCTACCAGGGGAAAAAATTCTGTCTGCTCAGCCTCAGTTCCCTGTGCTCTGCACAATCAGAGGGATCAGACCACCTATAATGGGTCAATGGCACAATAATGGGTCAGCCCCAGCACCCAAATCCTGCTGGTGCTNCATGCTCTGCACAGAGGGATCAGACCACCTGCACGATAACAGGTCAGCACCCAAATCCTGCTGGTGCTGATGGTGAGAACCAGGATGGGAGGAATGGCCAAGCCTGCAAGATGGGCTTGGTACCCTCAGCTGGTGGGGCTGGTTAGGAACCTCTGGGCTTAGCAGAGCCTGCCAGGGCTCTCCCTGGCTGTCAAGGTTGTGATCTGATCTGCAGGCAGTGAGGGAGAGAGGAAAGGAGTGGGATCACTGCCACTGGTGCTCATGGAGAAGGAGACCACCCAAGCTGTGTTTTTGTTTAGGACTTGAGGTTTTTGCCTACTTGAATTAAAACAAGAGATTCTTCCAAAAAGCAAAGATGAGGAGGGGGAAAATAGTGCCAGTCTACAATTGCTGGGTAGGTCAAAGAAATGGGTTTCCTAACAGGAATGTGACAGCTCAAGGATTTACAGATGAAAGCTCAAGGATTTACAGATGAAAGCTTAAGGACACGAGCATATATTTGTGCCCAAGATGAATGTAAAAGGACATAAATACCAGTTAAAATGTACTCTAAGAAAAAACCCAACACGCTTGTACTCCAGTCATTACAATTCAAACAAAGCAATTGTCAATTCCCCAGCAATTTACATTTAAATGCACAATACAGTTCTCATGCTAAATTGTCTATTTCTAGCGTAGTCCTTACTCAGAGTGTGTGTGGGGGGAGAGGAAGCTGGACTTGTGGATAGCCACTGGTCTGGGGGAGCTGTGCTGTACAGCTGAGCTGAGTGACCTATATTTCTGCTTTCCCTCAAACAAACAGGGACACTCAGTTTTCAGCAGAGAAACCCAGAAAAATTCTCACCTCAAAAGCACAGAGGAGATGGGTAGATCTGGAAAAACAAGATCAAGACCAAAATGTTCAGGGGTAGCAGGGCCTTACTATGACATTTTTAGACACAAGCAGGTCCCTCATGAGATGGAAAGGTCTTCTCCTATTCCATTCTCAAAACCAAGCCCTCTCCCAGAACTCTGCTTATTGCAACATATTTCTGCTAACAAGATAAGGCTTGCTGTAACATCAGCCTGCCTACACGTCATCCACTGCCTGCTTCCCATCTGTTAGTCTTGATATTCCCTTAATCTCTTTCTCTCACACAGCTCCATGAATAGTTCCCCTCTGTAGCACAGGGAGTGAAATTGGAGAACGCAGCGTTGCTCTCTGGGAAAGGCATATATTGGTTTGAAATGGGAAGCTTAAAGGCCCAGGCAGGTTGGCTGTTCCCTGAGACAGCAGAGAGAAGTGCAATGAGAAAATGGAGGGAGAGCTGAATTTGAAGTGTCTGTTCTTTAATTATAAATGTTCTTCCTCCAAACAGCTTTTCTTAACAGCTGGTCATCAATTACGCAGAGTTACTGAGGTTTTCAGACAGGAGATCAATAAATAGGATTTTTTTTTTTCTTGGCCAGGAGAAACCATTACATAATGGCTGTGTTTCTTCCCTCTGCTTGCCAAGCTTTCAGGAACTGGCAGGCGTTCAAGACAGTAAGGCTATTCTTAGATGAGGGGCACAGCATCAAGCTCAGCAGCAGCAGCAGCAGCAGCAGCAGCAGCGTGGTCTCCATTGCCTGGAGCCTGAGAGGGAAGCCAGGGAGGGTCAGCATGGGACAGGACATCTCAGCCCCACCCCTGGGAAGGGCACAGAGCTGGATGTGGCTTTTGGAGGATGTATGTTAATGGATCAACAGCCTAAGTGCAGCAGCATATCTGAGATGCTTTTAGAAATGTGCCTGATCTAAATAAGAACAGACCAGACAGTGACAGGGAAAGATAGACAGCCCTCCAGAGCTGTCTACTTCACATAGGAACCTCAGGATGTGAGGCAGAATAAATGTACCTGTAGTGTAGCTACCTGAGAACTGCACACCTTTCCTGTCTGGTTTATATGTGTTATTTGCAGTGAAATTGAGGCTATCTGCACCAAAAAAAAAAAGAGGGAGAGCTGCTTTTTCACAGCCTGCAACCTTTGCTGTGTTCCATATAAATCAGGCTGCTGCTGTTTGCTCTAAATGGAGGATCTCATCTGCGTCTTTGCAGATGACCTGTCTCACATAGACATGACACATAAACATTTCCAGAGACATTTCTGTGACCCACTATCATGCCATAAACCATCTGGCTACCTCTATAGTAGCAGAGCTTAAAAACAGGGCCACTCCCTTTGCAATCTGTGGAATAAAATAAAAGAAGGAAGCCCTGTGGAAGGGCTGTGCTGCCACAACCTCAGGTTGTCACACGCCAGCCTGGAGCTGCAGCAGCATGTTCCAGTTGCAGCCAGCACTACATAATGGGTTTGTCAGCTCCTCGTGGCACAGAGCTGCTGTATGGGGCGGTGCACATCTATCAGCCCTTGCTCAGGTGACAGCAAGCAGGATCAGGCTCATTAGGTTATGCTTGGTAGAAGCATAAACCTTAGAAAAGGCAAATTTCTCCCTGCCAGGGGCTGAGCAGGGGAAACACACCTTTTCCACTTCTGGAGGTCACCAGTGTCAAGCAAGGAGGGCAGGACCAGGGCTGAGAGCCAGCCTGAAACCACCTGTGTGAGTGTCTCTCATGTGAGCATCCCCAGTGAGATCCCCATCAAGGTGGTCCTTGGAGGTGTTCAGCAAAGCAATGCAAGAACCAGAGAAAAAAATACCCCCAAATATTTTCATGGCCCAAACACTACGTGAGACTGTTCAAGCTGCAAGAAAGTCCTGGTGCTCTGGGGAGAAATGAAAAGATGTATTTCAAAGCACAGCAATAAAAGCACATTACAGCACCTGAGCCAAAACGCATTCTCAGTTCACCTTCCAGTGTAAGATCCAGAACAAGGCTTGGCTGACATCCACACGTATAAAGGTTTGGTCTCAGAAATAAGGACTTCTAAGGCTGTTTCCCAGTACAACAAGCTGGGGCACAAAGGCATTTGTGGCGTTGGCTTTCCCCAAGCCCCAGGGGTCTTGCTGTGATAGTTGCAGGCGTTACATCCAGAGATTTTCTTGTCTGACCCGTGAGCAAAGCAAGTATAATTCAGTCATCTTGTATTTGACAGCTCTTCTACCTGCCTGTGCAGCTGATTTCCCTTAAAATACGTATGACATCTACAGCCAGATAGTCAGTGAATGTTTGCAAGCCAGATAGCAACAAAGCCCCTTGAAGAAAACTAGCCAAATGATAGAAAGAGCCCCTCAAGCAAAGGCTTCACAAAGCAAGTGCACATTGCAAGAGCAGCAGGGGCCTCTGTGATATCATTTCCAAGATTAATTCATGCTTAATAAACAGCACAATAAAGCCAGTTGATAGCAATTCTTTTCTCCAGGCCAAGTAATGCTTATTGCCTTTATCCTATCTGGTGCACAAGCAGAAGGGAACATGCACCAGCCTTGGTATGAAAAAGCAAATTACACTTTATCGGTGAGACTAAAAGAATAGATGGAATTGTGTGCACAGGGGAAAACAGACACCTGAAGTGGCCCCGAGGTCAGACCTGGTTTTCAGGGGGTTCCAAAAAAATCCATTTTCCTAAAGGGGAAGAGGTAGATCCTGCCAGTATAGATAGAGGCAGCATCCCTCTGTTACCCACAAGAGACAACCAGCCTGCAGCAACTAATCCTGACCTGGAGGGGTCCTGGCAGCCCCTTGGACCCCTTTAGCACCAGCCCCACCACGGACCTGCACCCCTTTATCCTGGCAGCAGAAGCACACAACCTACACACATCACACACTTCTCAGGCTCCTTCCCAGCCTGCAAGTCACTTGCGTTTTTCAGTCTGCTCTGGGTCACCCACATTTGCTTTTTCCCTGAAGAAGGGGAAAATAAATTAATGAAACCCCACAGCATGCAAGACGCCCTCCCCCTCACCGCTTGGCTTCTCCTGTGAAGACCTCCAGTGCTTCACCTCCTGTTTGATGCATATTCAGCACAAGACAGGGAGGCACAGTAGTTTCTGTGGGCAGCAGAAATGAAAGGCAATGACAGAGGCAGGAAAAAAAAAAAGATAAAAAAAAGGAAAAATAAAGTTCTTACAGCTCTTTGATTGTGCTGGCTCTTTGTTTGAGGTATACAAAAAAAAAAAAAGCCCAACTGCTGAAGGATTTCTCCTCAAGATAATAACCTGTTCGGGAGACTTGTCTCACCTTTCAAGCATGGAGTTCCTCGGAAGGGATCCCACCTCTCAGGTGGCCCCTGAACAGCAGGGTTATTTTCGGTCAAGGATGAGATTCTCTTCTGAGCCTTTTTCGCCCCAGTTTTGCCCCAGGACCACAGTTCACCCCTGGGGAAGCAGCCACCCTCTCTGAGCTGTGCATGGTGCTGGGCTGGAGCAGGGACCCCCTGCTCGAGTGTGGTGGGGGGCATCTGCAGGAGCACCCTTGGGAGGGAGGGAGGGAGAGAGAGAGGGAGAGAGGGGATGTCCTCACTGCAGAGCCTGGACATCAGCGTGCAGAAGGGACAACGAGCACATGGACATCTCCCAGGCCACATCCTCATGGGCTGGAGATCAGCAAACTGTTCCCTAAACTCAAATGTGGTGTGTGCTGCCTGCCGGCTGCCGAGAAAGAGTTAAATTCCATGATTCAGCAGGCATCTGCTCGGCTCCCAGGAAAGCTTCTTTGCTCAGAAGATTTATGTCAGTCTTGAAAGAAGGAAACCAGACCAAACTAAAGCAAATCAACGGCATTTTAGGAAAATATCCTTTTTTCCCTGAACTTCTGAGAATTTCCTCATTACATCTGCTATATTAATTTTTTCCCTTTTTGTGATACAGTCCTGCAAACTTCTAGTCCTGGGAATAACTTCAAAACATTTAAATCATTCTCTATTCTTCAACATTTGGATGTTAAAGTACTTTACAAGTGTACATGGGTGTTGGCCAGGATTTTCAAAAGCAACTATTTATTCTATGTCCTGCATTTTTGGATGCCTCCCTTCACTGCAAATTTCTGTAACAGAGCTTCATTTTCAGAGATGCTGGCATAGTCTCTGCAGATGGAGTCAGAGGAACAAAGCTACTTATCTCTTTTGAAAGCCTGATCTTTAATTTGACAATATCTTTGTGAAAGAAGAATGGTCAGGAGATGGGGGATACATCCAAGGTCACACAAGAAGGCTGGGACAAGCCAGGCATGAAGTAAACTTTGCTCAAAATCACCTTAATTGCAAGACCATTCTTCTTGTGTTAGCTCCAGTAGAAAAGAAATGCCTTCTTTGGAGGAAAAGGTTGTTATTTTCATGACCAAAAGAGCTCTTAAGGAGAAACAAATGCACTGTTGGCAACTAAAACACAATCTACTAGCTTTTGATTTTTTTTTTTGTTTAATTTTAGGTTTTTTGGGAAAACAACAAAGATACTGAGGCAAAAGATGAAAACAAATGTGGGATCAAACTACATTTTGCCAAAAGGGCAAGCCTGGAGTCCTGGACAGAGTTTGCCAAATAAAGACAACTTAGCTGATAAGAATGGCCCAGCAAACGAAGCATGTGAAGAAAAATTGTAGCAATCAAAAGAGGCCTCTAGTCTCATTTATTCTTTTTTTAAAACATATGACAATGACAGAAAGATAGAAAGAAGATATGACATTTAGGCTTTAAAGTCATCATTGCAGGCTTGGAAAGGGACTGACTGATGGATTGGGTTAATTAACTGTCCATTAGTGGTGTGTCCAGCACAGCAAACGCCAGATCAGCTGCTGGCCGGTGCCACACGCCGTGCTGGAAGGATTTCACACAAAGAGGCTTGGAGCAGGGCAGGCAGTTCCTGCTTAAATGACTCCTAATGGAGGACTGTGTTTGAACAGTGATGAGAGGCTTTTATGTGCCTTCAGCACTGTCAAAGAGCTTAAAACGTGAACTCTCAGCTCTCTCCTGGCCAGAAGAGATGAATGAAGGTTGTCATTGTTCGCGGCGTCATCGCCATCAGAAGAAATTTTAGACTCCGCCGGGAAGGGGAAGCAGTTTTTCATCTGAGAAGCCTTATCTCTTGTGCAGAGCTGTATTCACAATACAGATTTTCTCCTGGACAGAGACAGTACAGCCCATTCTCGCCCCGCTAGTGCTCTGCCTGGCTGCTGCGGTGCCGAAGGTGAGCTCTGCAGGACCCCGAAGGACACGGTGACCATGTCCCTGTGGAGGGGGAGCAGAGCCAGCCCTGGGGGTCCCACTGAGCTCTGACATGCAGGGTGTTTCAAGGACAGGGCACAGGCACAGACCCTGCATGTGCAGGGCTGTGCGAGGCAATAGCAGCCCTGGGAAGCCTCCTGCGAGCTGTTAGGGCAGCTGCAAACACTGTGCTGACACAGATCGTGTGTCACTTTGGCCTTTCCATGAGCCAGAATCCAGAAGGAGCAAAGTTATTATAAAGTCACTATTGCTTTTCCCTTCCGTGGTTGCAATCTATATACCATTTTCCTTAGGGAACATTAAATTGAATACAAAGGCAGGATTTTGTTCATGGCAGTGCAGTGGTCAGGAAGAACAGATCTGGGGACTAGTAATGCTCCTTTGCTGCTCACCTCATAGTGAGCTATAAAAACATGATTTGAACACAGTTCTTGGGGGACTTCTGCAGTCCTCACTGCTCAAAAACCTATTTTTTTAATCCATTTATGCTTATATTAATCACACCTTATGTCCCACAGAGTGTGGTAGCCTGACTTGGACCTCCATACCTGTGTGTAAGCTAACATAATTGTCCATCCTCCCTGGTGAATTAAATTCCATGGGCAAGGAATACCACTAATCACTAATTCCCCTTTTGAACGAATTGGTTGTATAAAAACTTGACCACAGACGCATTTTTAGCAGACTGTGACCCATGCTTTCAAATTGAGATACCTTTGCATGTACAGTCCAGCTGTAGGCTCACACTGAGGTATTTTTGTAGCCATTTCTCAGAAAGGGATTCCATATCCCTCTGAAAAGAAAAAAAACCTAAACGGGATTAACACTGTCTGTGTATAGAGAAGCAGTGGAATGAATGAAAGGGATTGCAAGGCTCTGAATTTCCCATCTGCTGGCTGCTACTTTGTGACAGGATGGTCTGAAAATTGTTCCAAGGGAGGAGTGCATAGCACAGAGCATTTCCAAGAATACAGCTCTTTTTCCAGGAATTAATTCTAAACTTCGACCATTCAAATTAACCTGCCATGAGGCCCCCACAGTGTCCACTCACAAACGGGAAGCTCTTCACTCACGGGAAAAAAAACACATTTCTGAATCCTGCATTTGACTTAAAGACGTGAAACCTGTAATTCTACTAATTTTAGGAATGCATGGCAGCAGAGCAGGAGACAAGCAGAAGCTGAGAACCCTTTTGCTGGCAGCAGTCAGAGCAGAAGCAAACCAGGCAGCCTGAATATTAACCAAAACAGTGCACACTTCTCAGGAAACCAAGCTATTATTCATGAAATGGAAAGGCATTTGTGAGTGGATGGGCAGATAATTTTTGCATAGCTAGTGAGACCGAAAATTGCAAAGGAGAAAGCACAAAGGAACTCATTTCTGTGGGATATGATTTGCTCAGTGCTGGTGCAAACCCTTGCAAAGTGCCTTGCTTTGGCCCCTCAGGCAAAGATGCCCACGGAGCAGAAGGGCAGCACAAAGAGCAAAGTGGGAGATGTTCCAGGGAGTGAAACACCAGAGTTTATTGGTGTCTTTGCTGCTGTAAGGGAACAGCCCCAGCAGGGGAGGTCCTGCCTGAGGGGACTGCACTGCTCATCCCCACTCCGAGCAAGCCTGAAGTGCTCAGGAGCATTTTCACACCCAGTGCCCCACATCTCCTCTGAGTCAGTCCAAAAAGCCAGAGCAAAGGTGACATGTCAGGAGCAGGGTGCAGGTGGTATCAGCCCTGCCCACAGCAGGTCCCAGGGACACCAGAGGGGCCAGGGAGGGACCAGGCAGCAGAGGTACAGCTGTTTCCCCAAGCCCTACTCCATCCCCTCTGCTGATGGAGCACAACAAGTTCTCCTTGGTGGTACCTCAGTCCAATTCCTGTGTCCAGCTGCACAGACACAGCATCTCTGGAGATACAGTGGGCCTGGCCTCACAGTTTTTACAGAGGAGACTAAAAGGAATTGAACAAAATCTGTTTCCGATTAAAGAGATTATATCTCGTAGAGCTTTTTTTTCTTTTTTAAATTGCACTTAAATGGCTTTTATGTAGCTTGTTATTTTGCAATAAGATTAACACCAAGGTGGATTGAATTACCTGTTAATTCAACACATAATTTACTGGTACCTTCATGTGCCATCCAGGATATATTTAAAGGCGTCTTGACAACGGATCCATAGAGCATACAATAAGGACATCATTACTTAAGAAGATACATCCCCAAAGAGACACATGACATTAACCCCATCTGTAGATGAGTAATCAGAGCTAAATCAGGAATGTTCTCATTTAATCTAAAAGAAATGGTGCCCTATAAATTCCACATACAAAAATCCTAGCAATTTACCACATGATTAAACCATAGTGATTTTTTTTTTATACAGCAGTTTTGCTGAAATATTTTAACTTGTGACCCTAAAAAAAAAGATTTATAGCTCTGAATGCAATGCTCCTGCTTGGAATAATCAATACTAATTTTAATATACTTTTTATAAGATTTATTTGCTTGTTGCGGAAGAGATTTAAATTGCAGGGTGCCAACAACTGATGAATTATGATTTAGGGCCAAATCTGTTTCACTTGGAAGAATGGTGATTTTAAATTCAATGAAGTTTCTCTGATGAGTAGAACAAGGAAGTTTTGGCCCACATTTTTCTTGAAAACCCACCAATAAAGTAATTATCTTGTCATGCTGACAGCCATGTGTATTTATGGCTGGAAAGCTTCACGCCCTGTAGACATGTGACAAACAGGCACTTTCTCTGCAGCTCCTCTCCCAGTGCTGCCTCGTGCTGTGGCAGAGAGAGGGTGGGAGAAGCGCCCAGGAACGTGGATGTGGGGTCACAACAAGTGCACACACAACTCCATACCTTGAGTGTATTTACTTTACACACCTGAGGAATACTTTTTAAGATTTCGATTTTAAAAGCTCTGTAACAAGGACCACGGTGGGACTTTCCTCACCGCTGCACACCGAGATCCTAGCCAGGGGCCACCAGCCTCTCACTTCAGTGCCCTGCTCTCACCCCAGCGATAAATGCTCTATATCCACAGCATGAGAGTTGGATAAAAACCTGGTATTTAATCTTGTCCATCCCCAAGCAGTTCATGATTGCTCCCCGGAGTCTATTCATGAGCGCTTTGTTCATTCCAGTTTTAAATGACTCCAGAGCTGATAGGGACTCCACCACCTCCCGCAGGAGATAAATCAGTACACTTAAATAAAAGACAAGATGGTATCTAGCATGCTGTTCCTACAAGATTCACCATTAGTTCTTACCCCAAGGCAAGCATGAAATAAACATTCCCTGCTCCCAGGTTAAGTGCCTGCCTTTCCTTTGGTACAGTGTGGTACGGACTGTGCTATCATCAACATACGAAATTAACTTCTACCCAACGCTGACAGAGACACATTTAACATACATAGTTTGGCACCGCATCCAGCATTAATTTCCCGGCCCCAGACACGAGGAACGGAAAAGCTTTATTAGATCACTCAGTCCTGCTCACTGTTAGGCAAATGATTTGCTTCTTAGTGACAGCCCCTGGAGTTTTCTCCTGTCCAAATTGCAAAATCCCGCAGCACAAGGATCACCTCCCTGTGGACTGCACATTTGTCTTCACGTTTATATTTGCATCTGTGTTTTCTGTATCTCTCTTAAAATTACCTTTATTTTTTCTAACTGCCCTTCTAGGATACCCTTTCACTAATCCTTTCTCAATCTTTATTTGTCCCTGCTGTAGGATTTTTCGCAAGTTAACCCATCCATCTCCTCATAATGACTGTGAGCATTTCAGATTTTACTTCTATTGATTGATATCTTTCTTATGCAGAGGCCTGAAGGCTGGAAGTGGCATCTTGAGCACGTTCCCCATGGCCACTGGGCAGATGTGTCCCTATGAAAATGCCTTTGCTATGTCCTTCCCCCACCAAGGCCAGATCCCAAAGGTATGCCAAGCTCCCTGTTTCCACCAGCAGCCTTGCTTCTTTCTGAGATGAGATGTATTATTTCTCTTCATATGGATTAGCGGCAATTTTCCTATTTTTAACATTAACGTTATTTTACTCTAACTACATTTTCCTTCATATCTAGGCAATTACAAGACAATTCACTGCAAATTTTCATGGAGATAGTTCATTACGTACTAGAAAATGTACAATAATGAAGCGTGAAAAACATGGCAGCTTGTAGTGGCATTACCTTTTCAGACTGTGAATAAAAGTGGAGAAATAGAATAGAGCCTGGGAAGTCTTTGAATTAGGAGAGAGAAAGATCTTTTAAAATTAAAAAATAGGGCAGAAACTTCCCAAAGAAATTATGGTGTGACTAATAATGTATCGATCCTACTTTTTAATTCCTCCTACAGCATTTCAATTGCCTTTTAATTTTCATGATTGTGCAGTTAAAAAATCCCCAAAAACAAAACAAAAAGCGATTATAACACATGGCTACATGGTTGGAAATCCACAGTTGCATGATTTATGTACTATAAATATTTGCTTAATTCATAAATAAAGCAAAATTCAGTACCTCAAGGGTTAGACCAAATTCCTAAATACTGACTCTGCTATCTGAATAAGCACCTTGTGCTGAAATTGTCCTTCCTCAGAGTGGATGATCAAACATCATGGTGACAAATTGGTTTATCTCAGACCAGGTGCTCAAGTCAAAAGATGCTTTCAAAAGGACAAATGTCAGAGAGGAAAGAAATGTCTCTAACCACACTGGGTTCTCCTACACGAGCAAGCTCTCCAGCATATACAGACAGAGCAGGCACTGTTACAAGAAATTGTGCAGCAAGCTTGCCTCAAGCATTCCTCTCTCCCACAGGTTGTATAATAAATGCAAGAAATGATTCAAAAGGACCATTCTTGCTTCCCTCAGACGTATTTTCGCTAAACCATAGCAATAAAGATCAACTCTACCAAACAGTTTCTTTTTTCTCCTGCCTCATGTCTTTCTGCATCTGTCAACATTAGACTTCATCTAAAGAGTGGGGTTTGTATTTTACAGCTCCTTACGACGGGGCTGGCAAGAGGTGTATCTTACACCAGACTTACTGGGGACTGGGGGACAGGGTGGGGAAAAGGTGTCCCAAAGGTCTTGGGGAGTCTTCCACCTCACTGCTAGCACTTGATGCAGGCATGTGTGTGCACCAAACGTTGTATTCCATGGCATCAGGTCTGCATCTGCTCCTCCCTCCACTGGAAGGAATTCATAGCAGTTTCTGGTTGCTGCCCTTTAGATATCAAAGCCAGCACTTGGAATAGGAACAAAATATGTAATGGTTTCAGAAAAACTTGCTTCTCACAGATCCCTAAAAATGGAAACAGTTTTAGCAGCAGTCTCTGAAGATGGGGTGGGCTGGGGATTTTATGGAAGAAGGGAGCATTTGAGGAGCCTGCAGGTGGCTTGCACTGCAGGACTTTTAATTCCAGATCTCATCTCCTGAAGCCTGAGAAGAGCAAAGGACAGTGTTGGGAGCCAACACGTTAAATGCCTCAGGCTTTCCAGAATAGAGACCAAGAGCTGCAAACAGGCAAAAGTGTTGCAGCAAGCTGCTCAAGGACCTTGCTGTAGTGACACAAGAGAGGTTCCTATTGCTGGGGCACATCTTGCATATCCCCAGCTCTCCAGGAGACAGTAACACTACTGCCTAGCAAAAGCTGTCTCCAGGTCTTGGTATTTGACCTCTACCAGCTGTTTCTTTTAGCTTTGCAGGAAACAGCCCATGGTTCCTGCACACCCCCAGACTCTGCCCTGCCTTTGAACAGAGGCTCCCTGAGGATCTGCCTTCAGTGCTGATCACTGCTTTCCTTGCAAACCCTCTGGGGAGTAAAGCCATGAGAAATGCTGGATTTACCTCTGCACACCACTGCCAGCTTAGAAAGGAAGAGAGCCTGCTACTCCAGTGGACAAAGAGTTAAATTCTCAACAACGAAACTGAGAGAAGAGTTCCTATAATGTGAAATGAAACAATAAAATACAGCTACACATTGTATTTAACCAGATTTTTTCTGATTTGTTTCAGAGCCTCAGCTGAGGCAGTGAGTTGAGCTTCGATCCAGGACTGGCTGCTCTGGGGCTTTTCTCCCAGCCAAGGGTGCTCTGTCCCTCTGCCAGGATAATCCTTCTCTCTTAAAATAGCCTCTTGCTGCAAGGCTCTCACAAACGTTCTCCAAATCACTGATCACAAGCAGCATTCCTTGTAAGCTTTGCTTATTAAATGAACAGCATTTCCTTTGAGTTCATCATGAAAACCAAACCTGTATTTTTCACAGGGAGCACATATTTGGCTTTTTCGTGACTTCAATAACCTTGCTACCTTCCTCTTCCTCCCAGGCATAAAGCTAGTGTTGATTTGGGGTGTCCTGATGAAAAAAATGGCCATTTACAAATCATTATACTGAAATGACTGATGGAAACAAGGATTATCATGGAGCAAAGAGATTGGTAAGCACTAAAGAAGAGTCCAACTGCACATTGGGTGAGGTAGGTTGAGGGACCCCAGTAAAAGAAACAGGTATAAGGGAGGACATCACACAGTGTGATTCTCATGGTGTCCTGCACAGGGCCACGAGTTGGACTCGATGGTCCTGATGAGGCCCTTCCAATGCAGCATATTCTATGATCTATGACTGAAATATATGTCAGTTGCTAATTTACAGCATCATTTTAACTTACTCTTCACCAGCTATAGGCAGTGCTCTCATGTAGCCCTAATGATTTGTCATCCTGTATGCAACATCCTAGAGCTGAAACCTAGACCTTTTTGAGGGGAGAAGAGTGCTGACTGGAACAGAATGGGTGCATGGCAGTCATGCACATGGACCTAACTTCCAACTCCTGACATGGTTTTCAAAGTCACAGAAAATTAGAGCTGTGCAGAGTCAAGAAGAGATGGAATGGTGAGGTAAAAGAGGAACTCGGGAGTCTCTGGCTCTCTCTTCAGCTTTCATTAGCAGATTCCCTTCCCCTAGTTTCTCATTATCAGTGGTTTTTAGTAAGAGTTAACATCTGATGGTCACTAC
Source organism: Vireo altiloquus (assembly GCA_013396875.1). Taxonomy (NCBI): domain Eukaryota; kingdom Metazoa; phylum Chordata; class Aves; order Passeriformes; family Vireonidae; genus Vireo; species Vireo altiloquus. The sequence goes on from VZRF01012768.1 coordinate 409,816, forward strand.
CCAGCTCAGGGGCCCTGCCCTCGCAGGGCACTGCCCACCCACTCAGTGTCCCTGGGACCAGAGCTCAGCTGAACGCCTGCAAAGAGAGCTTCTGGTGTTTTCATTTCTCCTGGAAGTGCGTGGCTGGGAATGCCCAGGGAGCTGTACTTAGCAGAACAATGAAACACAGGCCCATTACTCTGCCTGTCAAGTTACTTATATGCTTCTCCATCACTGCAGTACCTACTGTCTTCATATTGTTGTAGATGAAAGGAATTTATTCCCCAAGGTAAGGAAATGTTAGCCCTAGCCTATGAACCTTGAGCTAGAGGCTAAGACCACACAGGGAAGTTTGTGGCTCATTGGGGAAATTCACTGTTCTCTAAACCAACTTCCAAATCCTGCTTTCCTCATCAGCTCTTCTCCCTTTCATTACAACACGTCCCTTGACATCAAATAAGGCTTTTGCATCTATTTTTCTTTTATGCTCCAAAAAGAAACTTCTGGCAGTCTTTCTGGAATTTAATATTTTCCTGAAAAACAATATTTTCACAATGATCTCTAATGAGATTCCACAGCCAGCCCCAGAAATAGATCCTGTATTTTCAATTCTTGCATGAAGCAAGGAAGGGGAGTAAGAAAATATCATTTATTTTCTTAAAGACAGAAAAATACAACTGAAACAATCTTCCTGAAACCTTGTGAGAGCACAGCTCCATTTGATCATGACAAACACTCTGAGGCTGCATATTCTCCTTGAAAGTTTAACTCTTGTCTCCAAAACCACTGAAATGAAGGATTTTCCATTGGGGTCCACCTGTAGGAAAATTCTCATGTACATCAGGGGGGGAAAAACGGGTCTGTTGTGAAGTGATGCTGCAAATATTGCTGTAACAAGCTTTAATGCCCAAGTGTGTTTAGGTGACCACAGACAGCGAGGGTGACTGTTTCCCACATTTCCTATGGGAAAAATTGCCTAATTTCTTGTTATATCGTCCATGCCCAAAGCCAGACATTTGTTTTGCAGGGATGTTCCTACTGCCTCCAGATAACTTATCCTGGCAGGGATGACTCAGCAGGGGATAAATTTCATCAGGGGCCAGGAAATCACCTCATCCTTCCTTTCAATGTAACAGGAGGTTTTTAATCAGGGACTCCTTCTGATTACTCCCAAGTGCCATAAACAACCAGGATTTGCTATCATGCTTTTGGATTATTACCAAAATCGTAGTGATATAATACACATCGTGCAAAAAATTATTACCACTGCAAGTAGAGAAAATGCTTGCAATTAAAAAGCACTAACTTCCATGCTGGCTGTTTTAAACAACTCCTGCTATTATCATCTCTGATAATAATTAATCCTTATCATTTACACAAGCCAGAAGTCCTTCGGCAGGTTTGAAGAAGCCCCATTTGGGTTTGTTTGTCTATTTATTTATTTATTTATTTTAAGAAGCGTTGTCATCAAGAAATCTGTGAGACCCAAGAAAGAGTTGATTGATCACAAGGTCTTATCAAATGTCAAAGCTGGCCCTCGCTGACCTCCCATCTATTCAGAACTGCTTTGATTTAATCTACAAACTGGCTGCCTCTCCTGCCTGTGAGTTCTGTCTGTAACCCATGTGTCACTGTTTTGAGATATGACCTGTTTCACGCTTCATTCATCTCATCTGAAGGACGGAAATTAAACTGCAGGGTCAGCAAGGGGCACAGCTCAAAATACACACACATTAAACTTGAGTCTTCTGTTTGGGCCCATCAGAAGAGTTAGAGCAACCATCAAAAATGATATTCAAGTGGAATTGATTTTCTTTTTCCTACTGAAATTTGTAATACTAATAGATGTGGAAGGGTGGCAAGCCTTGTCACAGAAGAAGGAAAAATAACCATGGTGCCTTCCTAGAGGCTTGTGACACTTTTAATCGTGTCGGTATGTGAGTGTATGAAGACCTCCAGGTTTAGTGGTGTGCAAAAGGCAGTATTTCCATTGCAAATCCAGCATTTCAAACCTTTTAATGCTGATCATAATATTACAGCTTGAGCTGAAACACAGTGGAAAGTTCACAGCATAGATCACAATGTTTTAAACCTCATCTGTCTTACTTGGGTTTTGTTATAATTTGGAAAATGCTTAGCTCCAGTTCTTGCCCTGTGGAACACAGCCAGCAGCTCAGATGGATAATTCTCAGGGGTGACCACAGCTTTACAGAGCAATTTTCATACTGACTTTTCCTTGGCGAGGAGAATGAGTATGAAGGATGAAGCCTCAGTGGCCATGCCAGCCTTCATGCACTCCTATGGCTCTGTCAAGAGCTGCCCTGACTCAGAGATGTACTCCTTGCCCAAACTGCAAGGCAAGCCAAGGCTCCTTCAGGCTGGCTGTAGGTGGACCAGGTGAATCTCAGCTCCACGGGTATCAGGATGCACCCTGAGGTGCTCACGGAACAAACCCACACACCCCAGACACTCGGTGGGACATGCAGCTGAGAGCAGATGCTTCTCCTTGCAATCCCTTCTTTCTCACAGGTATGTGAAATTTCCCTGCCTGAAGACACAGTTCATAGAATCACAGAATACCCTGCGTTGGAAGAGACCCACAAAGATCATCACTGCAACCCCTGGCCCTGCACAGGACACCCCAACAATCCCACCGTGTGCCTGACAGCGTTGTCCAAATGCTTCTTGAGCTCTGCCAGGCTTGGGGCGGTGAACACTTCCCTGGGGAGCCTGTTCCAGTGCCCAACCACCCTCTGGGGGAAGAATGTTTTCCTAATATCCAACCCAAAATCCCCCTGACGCTGCTCCATGCCATTCCCTCAGGACCTGTCACTGTTCACCACAGACAAGGGATCACTGCCTGCCCCTCTCCTCCCCTCCCGAGGAAGTTGGTATCATAATTGATAAAAGTTCATTGCACTAACCTCTTAGGTATGTAGATTACTACTTAGTGATGACATTTAACTAAAGTAGTACCATCCCCACTAACAAAAAGAGAAAATAAAGGGGCTCAGACTCAGCACTCCCTTGAGAACATTGGTGATTGTCACCATTTTTGTAAATCATCTTGTCAGTTCAGTAATATAAAAAGCCCAAATCCCTCTGTTTCATGTCTTTCTTCAACCTAGTGTCTGTTAGAAATTAATTCAATTAAAAACCCTAACAATTTAAACTTAAAAGCTCAAGGAGACATTGTTTTGGAGGGTATGCTGCTGTTTGCAAATCTGCCTGCCAATCAACAACTGAAAAAAAAAAATAGTGATTTGTAAAGATGTTTCTTCATTGGAAGAAAAAACACAGAATGATATTTATCAAAGGCATATTTGCCCTTGAGCCTGAAAAAAGAAAGCATGAAAATCCCTTCAAATTCTTTTTAGTTCTAAGGCATGTCTTTTTGTTCATGCTTAACTGCAGAAGAAAAATTAGGAACAAGTGTGTGCATATCAGTGCATGTGTTAGCATAGGCTTTAATTGGCTAGGAGTAAATTAATGGCTGCTTGCAATATTTCTGGCAATCTGTTATAAGCTATGTAAATTTTTTAAAAGAGGTTTCTTGAAAAGGCTGGCTGAAATCCTGTAATTCATATTCTGCTGGGGGAATTGATTTGAGAAATAATAATGAAATGTTTTACCTCAGTGATGAATCTCAGTTTTGTAGCACTACAATTTTTAAAAATTCTTGTAAATAATGCTATGAGTGTTTCTAAGAATAGTCTACTTGAAATAAATATATCTGTCTCTGAATTAATAACATTTTTTTCACTGCTCTTTCTAGTCTTTTGTATGCCAGCATTCCAGGAGTTCATCGCAAAGGCAGCATTAGCTTTGATATTATTATAATAAATTAAAATCCAACATTTGTTACCATGTGACCTGCTCCAACAGATTTCATTATCAGTTTTGCTACTGAATTCAGTGGGAACTTAATCAAGTCTTTAAGAGGTAAGTCCAGTTTATTATAGAGATGAGTTGGAAATGGCCCAACACAGCACTGACACTTCAAGGTGAGCCTGCCTGGGTCATTTTGGTGGGAGCGGCTAAACATTGATTGGGACAGTGGAAAAACACCTAACTTGGCTGCCCAGGGCACTCATTAAGGCTGCAAGAGAAGCATTAGAATCTCACATGAGGTAGATGAAGGGCATGGAGCTGAACCTCCCACAATCACTCTCCTTCAGCACACTCAGGGAAAGGGAAAAGCTCCCATGGCAAAGAACCAACCATCAAACGACCTCATGTGCTCACTCCACTCATTGATCCAACAGCTACCCCTGATCCACATGGACCATCCGGGCTCTAGATGGTCCATGACCAGCCCTCAAGACCAAAACACAGATCTTTAAAAGGCTCACAATGCAACACCCAGGGTTTCCCTCTGGTTTCCAGGGAGATCACAGCGATTGCACTTCAGTTGAACACACACCATATGCCCAAGCATGTTTCAGTTGCTGCTGGCCTGAGGGATGCACAGGCAGAAAGAGATGATTCCAGTTTTCTGGGGAACAACCCCAGCAGCAGGAAACTCAGGCCAAAGAGTCCCACTCCTGAAACAGCAAAGAAAATTGGAAAGTTTTATTGTTTGTCCAAGGCAGGTAATACTGAATGTCTTTGGAGGAAAGCCCCAAGACAGGAACTGGCTAAAAGCGAATTACTGGTATAGCTTTTATTATAGCTGTAAGTATAGCTCCTGTAATGTGCCTGACTGCCTTAGCTCCACTTTTCTCTTATCTTATATATCTGACATTTTCCTTTTTATTTCTTAGCAGCATGTAAGAAAGTATCTTGTACTGTCAATAATGCTGTTATCCTTTACTAAAAAATTAGAAACTACCAAGAGAAAAAAAAGAGTGAGGGAGGGAAAGAGAAGGCTATGAAAAAATATGGCTTGATGCCTAGAAAACTTCAATATGTTGTAAAAGGAAAAGACTGCTAATTAGGTCTTGCATAGCCTATTCTAGTCCCCTCCGTGCTGCAAGAAATTTAACCCAGCTCACTTGGCTGATGGTTGGAGAAGTGGGAATAGAGTGTGGGAGCTCTGGAATCAGATTATTGAGATGATCTATGAAGTAATGAGTCAGTGAAATGCAGCTGGAAACAAGGATTTCACTGTTGGGCTCAAAACACTGGGAAAAGGTTCTTAAATTAAACAGAAGGCTGGTCCCCACCCCACGGCTCATCATTACACTTGGCTGTCCTGAAGCCTCCCACCAGACTGGCCCCACACTTGCTTGTGTGCTGAGTGATGCAAAGCAGGGGAAAAAGGCTTTGGAAAAGCTGACTGCTTCTCCAGATGCTCTCAGAGATCAGCCACGCTGTTTTGGAAAAGAGGAAGAAAATGATGCAGGGAATACCACAACAGCTCTGCAGTCCACAAGAAGACCTTATGAATGCCCTCCTTGAGCTCCCAGCTTTTAACATCTCCATCCAAGCTCCATATTTCTCTGGGATAAGTAGGATGCAAACCTGTGTGGAGTGGAGAACATGACCTGGAGTTTGGGAAAGACAAATGGGATGGAAATACACCTCTCAGACATCCTCAGAGGTCTCAGCTCTTCTCCTTGCACCTCCTATGGCCCAGGTGGGCTTTCCCAGGATCCACCAGCTGGATCTGATCTCTGCTCATCCAAGGGAAACCAGGAGGAGAGTGGCTCTCATGCAGGACCTCCAGCACAGCTGCTCATGTCATTCCCACCTGTTATTCATTGACCAACAGCTGCTCCCAAGTCATTTTAGTTTTGATAGCATCGGGTTTTCCTCCCTGCACTTACCAACGAGCTGCCTGCAGCTTTTGCTGCTGTTGTCATAATGACCTGGGTAAATCTGTCATCTTGCAGAGATTTTTATGACTTAAACTTGGTAAATGGTGTCCTGATAATGATTTCACTTGGGAAAGATGATATTTTGAAATCTAACTACATGAACTTAGCTGGAGATCAGCAGCTCAGTGACAAACATTTAAACATTTCAGGCATGAAAAATGAGTTTGAAAAATATGAGAATTTTCAGTGTTGTATCTTTGGGTAGAGGCAGGTGAAATGACATGCACACCTTCCCTGCTACCATGGAATAACAGAGATGAGTTCATAAACAAGAACACCAACTACCTGCTAGCCCAACCAGGCAGTAGGCTTGGAAAGATATATGTATACACGAATAACACATGGCTTAATTTGCATACTAATTAATCTGTAACACCTTATTTGCATATATATTAATCTGAAGGTGCTATATAAAATACTTGCTTTTAAGGAGTGCTAGTGCATACTTGACAGTCGTGATAATCTTCATTTTAGATGAAGAAAGGAATTAATAATGACTTTGGCTAATATTAAAATGCAAGTTCAAAAAGACAAATGGAAAACATCAGCAGTCTTGAGTCATCGGGGTAAGCACCACTGAGGCTAAGGAATTTATTCAGCCTTTGCAGTTCACTGAGGTGACTCAGAGAGTCAGAGGGGTTCATCACAGCCCTGTCTTCCCCTGGGCAGGTCACTTGTGCCATCAGCCACAGAAATATGGTAATTCATCCTGAATTTAATGCTGTCTCTCCTCCCAGAAACTGCAGCAGGCATCACAGGCAGAGCTGCCAACAGGCAAGTGCTCAGGGGGATGTCTCAGCTCAGCCAAGGCAGGGAAGTGGCAATGGGAAAAGCCAAGGTGGTTCTGCTCAGCCCACAGCCGGCATGGGGCTGAGGTGGGCAAGGTGTGTGTGAGGCAAAGCACCACTGTCCCAGTCTGGTTGTGCCTTTACACCAAAACAAACACAAACCAGATATGCTGCTTCATTCAAAATGCAACATTTTGGGGAGTTATGGCCAGTCTGAAGGCAGAGTCTTCAGGAAAACCTTGGGGAAAAAAGGCTTCCAGGGCACTTTGGACCACATGCAAACCTGGACAGAAACTCCTGCCTTTCTGACCCAAGTGCCTGGGGATATGGCTTCATTATCAGGAAGGGAATTCTCAACTAGATGAGTTAAAAAATCCCTAAACCCATAAAAAATGGTTTAGTGGCATTGGTCTACTAAATCTTTGACCCCAGATGTAGACAACTTGTGCTCACATTCCTGTGGGGTGCAGGTGGGCTTCTGCTGCTTGTCCCAAGCAGCACATATGGATGAGGATCTCCCAGCTGGAGCACTGTCATTGCCCTGCCTTTTGGGAGGCATTCCTGACACAGGAGAGAGTGCTGAACAGGAGCTAGATGATTTTAAGACAACTATTATTTACTGTGCAAGCTGCCATTGTAAACTGTGATTAAAGGTGCTCTTTTTGCTAAGACACAGCTCTTTTTTACTGCAAGCTCTGCCTTTAAATTCTGCTGATATTTTGAAAAGGACAGGCACAGAGGGAGTGCAGTGGGGGCTGGGAAGCTTCTCCAGGCAGACCACGTTGAAATGGCTGCAAGCACAGTGTGCTTTTCTCCCTGGGGCAAGGAGACAACTGTGGTGGCCAAGGGGATTGATATGGCTGTTGATTTTGGGAAGGAGCCTGTAGTGTTTGCATTTCACAGAAGGGGAAGCTCATGTACTGAGTGATACATGTGGTGTTATAGACTCATTTAAACCAAAAAATATTTAGCAAATCTGTACTGAGATCAGCTCCTGGGTAGGCTCATACGTTACAGTGCCATGGTGATAGATTCCTGTGTGATTCCTGTCCTCCTCGGTGGGGTGACTGAAGGGACTCAGGTTATGAGACCTGCCAGCTGGAGATCACTTCTAGGGACCTTGGCTTGTGCCATGCAACAAGAGGAGGGGAGAGGGGACATGAACATCAGCCTGCTAAAGGCTCTTGCTCAGTGAGACCTTGCCCAGGGGGAAAACCTTGCAAATCCAGCAGCTTGCAGAGCCAAGGCAGCAGCTCACATGGAGGCAGCTGCCTTCTCCTCTCCCGTGGCCACAGCTGTGCTGGAGGTTCAGCCAGGGCCAGGGGAATCCTCCACGCTCAGGGCTGCTCCCTCTACTCCCTGCAGCTGGTCCCTCTGACTGCCATCTGGAAATACCTTTCCTCCTGCTTTGGTGCCAAGGAACAGCTTGCTTACACCTTGCTGCTTCTGCGCTACCCTCCATAGCCCTCCTCCTTGCCAAATTCCTCCCTGCAGTCCCCAGCGAACGCACAACTCCCTCGTTACTGATTTGTTTTTACTGCCTGCCTACGAGCTTTCCAGAGTGTGCTTCAGCCTTAGGAAAACATCCTTCCCCTTAGCAATTTGGATGCTGTTTGCCTGGCAAAAGCCTTCAAGGGATAGGGATTCTGGACCGTCACAATTTTAGAGAGGGCCTAGAGAGATCATAGTGCTAATTTTAAACAGATGGCCTCGACACTAAGAGATACCTTGATTAAATTAAATCTGTGCTCAGCAAAGCTCTGGCATAGCTACAGTCACCCTATTTATAGAAGATGCCATTGTACTGATATCTGTAACAGGGTCTTTGCTTGGGTTCAGCTTCTTATTGCCTGAAGGGAATAAACAGCACTGGGAATACGCAAAATCTTATCTTTTTTCCTTCTTTTTTTTTTTT
>VZRF01012768.1:418330-511224 GCA_013396875.1 Vireo altiloquus
TTTTTTTTTTTTTTTGAAGTGAGTTAAGCAGCAGGTAAGGCTTTCTCTGCAAGGAAGGAATTACACCCACGTAGCAAATGCCATGGGAACAGAGGAGCTCCAAGCACCCAGCTGCCTCCACGGGGAGGTCCCCAGGGAGGCCCGGCCATTACAGCTCCTGCACCTCAGAAAGTGCCAGAGAACCCAGCCCGGGAGAGCCAAGAGCAAACATGCAAAATATGCATTTAATCTTTAAAAATTAATGTTGGCGTTTATTTAAAAATGAGAGCTGGCAGCTCTCCAATGGTTCACCAAGTACATTAACTTAGTCAAACGCCCATTACTTCCTCCCCTTCCCACTAACAAGAGTGTTTTGAAGAGGCCAGCTCTGCAAGCTCCGCAGCAAAGTGCATACCCCTTCCTTTTTTTTCATTTAAGCTGCTAAAAGCAAAGACTATTTATAGACAGTGGATCAGAGACAGGCTTGGAGAAAATCTAGATGAGGGTGCTCTAAAATTTTAGAAGCAAGGAAGGATTGCCTCAGAGCCAAGATTTAAAAACAGAAATGTGGGCTCAGACGTGCCTCTGTGCATGCCAGCACCCAATAGCCCCTCTTGCTCCCCCCAGTCCTCCTGCAAGGCTGGGATGCCTTGGCACACTTCTGCACCCAGTGGGCTCTAATCTTCACTAGCAGCTACAAGAGCCACAGTAACACCAGTAATGTCCCAGGCAAGTTCATCCCTACCTTTGTCCCCACGTGCTGCTATCCTGACACAACACTGACCCTGGGGTCTCCTGCCAGAGCTCTCCCTCCCTACACCAGCCACAGCTCCCAAACTGGTTTTGCCAACAAACACCAAGCCCAACGCTTCTGCAGCACCACCTGTGGTATTTGGGGTGCAGTAGTTCTTTGAGTACAAGTGTGCAGTAATGAGCACATTCTGCAGCTGTCTGTTGGATGCAGGAGATATAACTACAGAGCTGCTTGGGGAATTTCTGGTGCATCCACTGTTACGGTATCACAGCATTCAGACATATGAGCTGACAAATTTTGTGGCTGTAAACAGCAGAGGCTTGCTGAGAATCTGGACACTGGTGTATAAAATGGGAATACTTTCCTAACATGAAGACAAGTGAAATCCGTATGGTCTTTCCAGGAAGTCTCTCAGCCCGCTGGAAAGCCTGCAATTGCTATATGGGAATAGTGTAATTTCAATATTGCCAGATCCCATAAGGACTTAGCAGTGAACAGTGCATTAAATACTAGTTTCAGAAGCCAGATTTTTAAGCCTGTAGAAATAGGTTTTAAGCTATGCTGCTGGAATGAAATGAGAAAGGAATATCTTTATATAAATCTTTTATGATTACGGGTATGTCATCTATAGACCTCTGATTTTCAGACTTGCTCTAAGTAAAGAAGGCAATTATTCTCCAGGAAGAGAATCCAGAAAGACAAAAATCATCACCAATAGTGCATTTCCCAGTGGATAATAGGTCAGATTCTGTGCTCTTTTACAACTAAGGAAAGAGAGAATGAAATGACTGGAGCCCTTGGCTTCAGTCCCACAAAGTTACCTCAGGGTCATGCCAAAGCAACAGAGACCAGACTCTGATCCAATTTAAATTTCTAATTATTTTTCCCCTCAACATATGTTATCTAAGGTCTTCTTCTGAAAAAGAGGATGTGGTTTCATTTTTGAGAAAACTGTGCCGAAGTGCGTAAGGAGTTGAGCCCTGCTGTGCTGGTGATAAAGCTGTGGGGAACCACCAGCGTTCCAGAGGGAGGAAGGGACCAGGAGGGATGAGGCTCTACACACCATGGATCCAGCCCACCCCTGCTGCAAGGGCTGTGAATGCAGAATCCATTCATAATGTGCCCTTTCCCACATTGTTACTGTTCCCACAGGTTGTACTCACATTACTAAATGATTTAAACCCCAGTGGGAAAAGCCCAGCACCTTCCACACAATGCCGGGCACCAGCAGGAAATCTGGGGCTCTCCCACTCAGCAGCCACTCCTTCCCCCTGCACCAACCACAGCAGCAGCCTCAGGGCTGGTTTGAGATGAGATTCCTGCTTTGCTGACCCTGTACACTTCTCCCACTCAAAGAACCTTTACACTGATTTGGAGAGAACGGTGCGGATTTTACCCAGATGGCAGAAAAATAACATTGCAGATTACTGCCATTGAAAGCCTTGTTAGACTCTTGCTGTGCAATCTCTGCCATATATTTTAGCAAAATACTCGCCCTACACTCCAAAATCTCATTAAAAATCAAATTTAAAATGGAAACATTCACCCTTTCTATCTTATAAGCTTATTGCATGTGTTATATGTGGGTGGTGAGCACGTTAGGTACAATTTAGAACATAATTTCCAGAGAATTGAAATGTCACCAAGGAAAGGCTTGTAAATAATGAAAGTTTGAAAGGAATCTGAGATCTTCATAACAGATAATCACATTTTAATTCTGACTTATGGCTCATCCAATTGCCTACAGTTAGAGAAAAACAATTCCTTTTTCTTATTATATGGAAATTAGATGAATCAGATGAAAAGCCATCAACATCACAGCTTGGAAAACATATACCAATGTTCAGTGATGTGAGCAAAGGCCATGAAACTGCTTCAGTTTGTGACCCTTTTTATTGGTTTTCCTCAAATATTTATATGATATCTGTGCTCATAAAAGTGTTAGTTGAAAAGTTTTCTACAGATACCACAGATCACAGAATTGTTGAGGTTGGAAAAGCAAGTTCATGGAAGGACTCCTACTGAGTTAGGCTGCTAGGAAAAGCTGGAAATCTCTTTTCCTCTCTGTAGGCTTTTCAGAGAGTCAGCCAAGGACCAAAATTAGTATTAGATCACATGGTTTCTCAGTCATGGGGTTGGAAGAATGACTATTGAATGGTAAATAGTCAGAGTGAATAGTTTATCCATAGCCCCAACAGGCAGGAATATGCTGGCATAATGCTTCAGATCTGATTTGAATATAAAAAACAAAATGCAGAGACATCAAACACTCTTTTAGAATAATTAGGAAAAGTAAAATTGGACAAAGTGCATCAAATAAATTATTGCAAATGCTTTGCTTAATGACTGTTACCACAAAGACAGGCTGCAGTGTCCAAGAAAAATAAGAGCAGAGCATTTCAGTGCCTTGACATGTTCTGATTTTGGTTTAAGCCTGTTTCTCTCTTGTTCTTCCCCAAAACCTTGAAGCTTTATACTAAGGAATTGTCACTACATGGGGCTTTTTGCAGCTGGGACACCCACTCAGGGAGAATTTATGATGCGAGCCATCACCAACAAGCTAAAAAGGTAAGACAAGCCATAAAGATAAATTTTGTGTAAAGTCCATCCCCACTGCAAAGCAAAGCCGTATCCCAGACTGTGCATCAGCCCATGGGCAGGGAGGGAAAGAGGACCTCAAGATGCATTTGTCTCCCCCTTGTAACTTCTTGCCTTTTGCCACAGCCTTGTGAATTTCCCAGTTCCCCTTGCCCAGGGCTGCTGAGTTATGCACACCCCGATGCTCATGCACATACACACACACCATTTGAGGGAGGAGAAAGAAAATAGCGGTAGAGAAACTTCCAAATAACTCATTTTACTCATTAGGTTCTCCAGATATTTTACTCTTGGCCCTCTGCTGTCCTGCTTTTTGCTAAACAAAATCAAGATCAATGCTGTCGCACTCTCTTCCTAAAAGAGACTGTACAAAACTATGGCAAGTTACCGACCCAGGAGCACTCCACAAACACAGATGGTACAGCAGGATCACAGAGCAAGCCCTCACTGCTCTCAAAGGCTGCATCCCAGTTTCCACTGGCCTTGCACCAGCGTCCCTTGCTTGCCCTGGGGGCAGCTGTGCCAACCCTGCTGGGTGAATGTGCGTGTCCTGGGGTGGCCGGGGGACATCCGAGACACAACACAGGCCTGTAAATAACTGTTTTTCCCAAGAGTTAGGGAATGGAAACAAAACAACAGCAAAAAAAATCACTTTGTATTGATGCAAAGCAGCATTTTTCCATGTTTTCTTGGCAAGAGAGAATTATGCTAACAAGCCAAAAAGAAAAAGGGTATCTGTTTAAGAACTGACTAAACAGTTCATTTGCATTTGTTAATCCTTGGCCTGATTGAAGCTGGGCTACTCTGTACGTGAGAATACCATATCGAATATTTAAAAAATGAGTCAATTTTCCCCCCTTCCCTTGTTCTCCACTAGGCAAACTCCCAAACAGTTCACTGACAAGCACCCTTTGCATCTTCATGTCTCCCTTCCCACCCACGTCTTCCTTTTTCCAAGCTTTCCTTTCTGCTGAGAGCCTGCCTCTCTGGGGGGAGATGCTTTGCCATAAAGACACGATTGTTTGAGATCCCAGTGTTGGCCTAGTTCAGCATTTGATGTCATTCCTTCAATTACCAACACTGAGTTGCCTTTGTATTAAACAGGACAAAAACAAGGAAATGAATGAAAAATCCCATCTATGATGATACAAGACCCTGTCAGAAACCATCATGGGGTTTTTCTGACATTCCATCTCCACTCATATCCTCCAGAAAAAATAACCTTTCAACAAATTTAGACACCTGATGTCAACCACAGGCTGCTCTAGGTAAACACAAGGAGACAGAGCAAAAGCACTGGTTTGGGGCTGTCCTGGGATGCTCTGTGACAGCAAATGAGACCATTTTACTGTTAAAAAAAATTGAGTATTGTGTAGATATGGAACGTTTCCAAACAAGAGACAAGGTGAATTTCTTACACACTGCAAAACTGACTGGTAAATTTTTTTAATAACTACGTATGTTTTATTATCTTGGACTTTTTAATGTCTCACATCTCTAATTGTAGTAGTAATTATTAGCTCAGTTAATGAAAGCTTTGGAAACAAGATTGTGTGGGAGTATTTTGAATCATGAGTTAAGTCTTTTAACTCAGTAATTGCCAAGGATTAATTTGTTTTTCCGTTTAAGCGCTGAAAAGCTGAGATATTATTTCCTTGAACTGTATTTGTGCTTGGCAGTTCTGAGTTAATTACAACTCCACGAACCCTTTTAAATCAAATTCAGAGGTTTCCAGGTGTACATATCATGAGGTCCTGGTAAATCCTTCAACATCTGCTTGGAAAAGGATTACTGAACTTGAGTGATGATGCTGTTCTTCTGAAGGTCTGCCTGTTATGTATCTACAGCCATTAAAGGCACTACAAGTGCAATGGCAGTAAAAAGCTTAGGCTTGTGGAAGTTCTCACATAAATAAGGATTATACTCATGAATGTCTGGTTTGGAAATCATCCACCTTAATTTTTCTGGATGGAGACAAGGTCTTGGTCAAAGCCCTGCAAAAATACACGTGCATAAATCACCGGATCACCAGCTGTGACTGGTGGAAGAAGCTGCACTTCCACAAAGAACTGCAACAACCACAGCTCATCTCTGAGCTAACCTGGGCTGAGAGTTGGCCCATTTCTGTCATTACAGCTCCACACGTGGCTCTTCTCTGGGCTCTCTCTGTGGCTCTCCCACATGGGGACTGAAAGAGTGCCCACAGAGAGGGACACAGGGAGAGCCAAGGAGGTGCAGAGGACACCCTGCACCAGGGGAGCTCTGTCTCCCTGCACACCCTCAGGGACACAGAAACAGGGGCTTGGGGCAGCCCAGCACTCAGCAGCAGCTTCTCTCCTGAGTCACACCTTTCCCACAGTGCTCCCAGCTTCCCTGCCAGGACCCTATGGAGGCATCTTCCCTCTCAACACAGAAGGATTGAGAACAGGAAAGAGACCAAAAGTGCATGTCTTTCCCAGTGGCAAGGAATAATTTCTTCAAAGCCACAGAGAGCATCTCCTGAAGGGTGCTGATCCTCCTGCTGCCCATCACTGTGGCTCTTTATCTATCCCTAGTGGTGATTTCCTCTTCTTTAAGGATGCTCCTAAGCCCTAACACATCCCCAGGCTGCTTCCTGGCCCAGTTAACCTTTGCTTTCCTGACTCAGGGCTCCGGCATCTGCTAACCCGGAACCCTCCCTGCCCTGGGGGACAGCAGGGTTTGCCAGCATAGCACAGCACAGCACAGCACTCTGCTGTGATGCCACAGGGGAAGAGAAGCCACATCACCACAGGGAAAGAAGCAGCTGTGTCAGTAAAGGCACTGACATCTGTTCTGGGCCTTGAACAACGCATTTTAAAATTCCTGCAATGCACTGAATCCCACTCCTGGGTCCTGATCCTTGCTTCCAGCACAATTTCTGTATTTTCTCCACTGAGACTCAAACATAAAAGACCAAATTTCGTCTAATTTTTTTTTTTTTTTTTTAATTTTATGTCAGTTGCTTGCAATCCAGGTGAGGAAACTGGGATGCTGATCCACCTGGAGAGAGGTGTCTGCTTGCAGCCCTGATGCAGATGCCTGCACAGACAAAGCACAGTCCCATCCCAGGTATATCCTGTGGCTCACTCACTCCAGGTTGGAGATATTGCCAAGGTTTCCACTCCACACTGTGCTGGAGAGAAGCCAGCCAGCCCTGGGATGTGGATGTCACCCTGGGTCTTACCAAATGGCAGAAAGGGTGGCAGCTACTTTGAAAATGCCCAAATCACTGAGCATATCTAACCCTCTGCCTTTGGCTAGGCCTGGCAAGGAGATGAGAGACTTTCCAGGCTGAAAATTGTTGGAGCAACCTGTTCAGAGACAAACCTACTCAGCTAGAAGCTGAAATAGGGCCAAAAAGAACTCCTCAACTTTCAGCTCTCTCTCTCAACTAGAACATTTTATTCCCATATTTGTTGTGGTCTATTACTCCTTATTGTTAATTCAAGATTTATTAAAAATTAACATCTGTTAACCAGAGACTCTAATCTCATCCAGACTTTTAAAATTCTTGAGTGCCAATTACCCTGGACTGCTAAACCAAAAAAGTGTAACTCTACTAAATCTTGTTGAGCCTTTTCTTTAGTGGTTATTAATCTGAAAATTACTTCCTTTTCCTCATCTAGTGTGAGCACAGCTCTCTGCCACTGTTTAAAAACATCACAGAAAATTTTAATCAAACTTGTTTGGTTTTTCTCTGCATCATTACACTAAATTAAATCAATAACTTTCAGGTGGGAGGGAGAAATCCATGATTTTCTTGCTAGCTCTTTGTGCAATTATCTTTCTTCATTAGAGACACCTGAGACCCAAGCCAAAATATATATTAATATATAGTCCAATTTTTAAGCTTCTTTCTTTATTATTCATGGTTTTTTTGAGTGCTGTTGCTAACTGTCACATCAGAGGTCTGGCAGGTTATAAGTGGGATCATTAAAAATAGCTCATTTTAGTAATAACACAGCACTATTCATATTTTATTCGGTATTTAACAGTCCACAGGAGACTCCCATGCTTTCTCATTTGCCAGATTGTCTCTTCTAAATGTCATTGTCAACCACTCACATCCCGTTCATCCTCCTGAGCAAAATGGCTTTCATAAAGCCTACCATAACCAAAGCAGCTAAACAGATGGCAGACTGCATCCCAGCAATTTCCTCAGGCTTGAGTTTCATCCCTTTAAAATAATAGCTCCCCTTGAAGTAAGTATGTTCCTTTGTATTAAAACATGAAATATAATAAATACAGAAGCTACAGAGCAATTCACTCAGTCACTGAATGAGCGAGATAAATAAATGCAGGAGCAGGTAACAAGACTGGAGAGTCCTACACACACTGACCCAAGGTGGTCTGGGCTAGATGCTGAGAACTCAACCCAAATTCAATTCCCTGTGTTTAGACTCACTGGAGCAATGCTTTTCTGGAGCTAATCAACTCCCCGTGGCAACTCTTTATGACATAGAGGTGAAAAGAGTGAATATTTCAGCATGAGAAATGGAAAGCAGCAGTGACCCTGAGATCTCGGGGACATGCCACTGGTGGCACATGTGCCTTCACTCCCTCTTCTCCCACAGCCTGAGGGCAATGGTCACGGCTGTGCCAGGGTGATGTAGATGCTTCTAGGACATGAGTTCTGTTATCTGCTAGTGTGGCCCTTGTGCCTCACTGCCACTAGGCCTAAAAACCTCAACCTGAGCCTCACAACAGCGAGGCAGCACTAGGCACACAGGAAATAGAACATGGAAAGTGAAGAGAACAGGTGAAGAAACATGAGCACCTTTGGATTTGGGCTTTTGCTCTGAGGGAAAACTAGACTGCAGCCCACCTCCCCAGTCCAGGGTCTAACAATCATAAATCATGGGGTCCTGCAGATGAGGTGTGGGCAGTCTCATGCCAACAAAACCCCAGCAGCTTCAATGTGGGCAGGACCACCCCTGCTCTGCTTTCCCTCCCCATCACCCTCTGCTGTCCTGCTTTCCACATGTGTTCAGAAAAACGACTCAGAAAACCCAATGCCCCTCTGCTGTGACCTTCTCACCCCAGCAGTGCAGGCTGTAAATCCCTTACAGAGACAAGACATTTGTTCCCACTGGAAAGAACAGCTGCAAGCATGGGTTCCTGAAGAGAGATCAACAAATTTGGGTCATCATCAAATTTGTATTGGGACTTTGTGGTGCTGTCTGCCGTTTAAGCTCTGACTTCTAAGAGTTCAGCACCTCTGAAAACTCATGCCAAGCTCCCAAGCTAGTGCCAAGGAAGTGACATGCGGATATGGGACAGCCACTGCTGCCCTGGCTGAGGCTGGTGCTTGGCCAGACACGTGCAACTCAAAGGAGAACTGCTGGTCTTCCCAAAGGTGAAGCCAAAGGACTAAAAAGATTCCATGAATCAGCCCCTACCCATTGCTTCTCCAGGGGCAGCTCTCTACTGTGCTTTAACACAACTAACCTTCTGCTCCTGTCCTTTGTGAAGCCCCAACCTTGAAAAGCTTCCCATGAGCATTTTGCAAACTGGCTAACTTGATGCCTGGATTACAAAGGGGAGTTAAAAATGTTGGTCCGTGTAGCCATAGCTCCTAGTTTGGGATGACTAGTTCTATCTTCATCTCCTTGCCCATCTGGTTTATTTCAATTATAAACTGCAAGCCTCACTACAGTTTATACAGTTCTTAGTGTATGGAGATGCTAATCTCTGTGTGGTTAACTGAGAGTAAATCAAGATCACAAGAATATATTAGTTAAACTGTTTCATTCAAGGACATTAAGAGAAGAAGATTATACTATTATTAAACTTTTTAAGGTTCAATAAATGCTGTCTACGTGCCTGTTCCTTTTTCCAGAGATATTATTTCGTCATAGGTTTATACCGTGTCCTTGCAATGAGCCTCAAAGCTCTTCCAAAAGATCTCCCTTCTCTGATACAGCCACCTCTGGGGCTGGACCACGACAGCTGTTCAACATCACACTGGGGCACAAGTAATAATAGCACTCACAGCACTGACATAGCGTTTTATACTTTCAAAGCACTTAAATTAATTAGTTACAGAGTTAAACTATAGGTTCAGGCAGGATGTGAAAAAGAGAAGTATATCCAGTGGAAACTACAGGGGGAATTTAGGGAAATGTAATGTAATTACCCAATTTGGAACCTGGCCAGAGCAACACTGCTCCAAGTGCCATGGGACCTCTCTGACCACACATGGTCAGGACCTCGGCTTCGTGTCTGCTCCAAAAGATGAAGACAGCCCTAACAAAATGTGCTCAGTCATCAGGTACAGGAAAGGGATGATTTTACAAAATCCGGTTACTCCCCCAGACACCTCCTAGCTGCAGGAGCCCGTATCGACCCAGATCTCAGGAACTACCAAACCTTTTCAATTAAACACTTCCACCTTTTCATGATATTTACAAATGATCCACCTCATAATTCTGTTAAGTGGTCTTAATTGGGTTTAAATCCCCAAGCAATTACTCATCACAGCCACTCCCCTCTGCAGCCCCCCAGCACACACACACATGTACCTTCATTTTGGCTAAAACAAGCACATCAAGTGGTGGTGTGGCTGAGCTATGGCACTGCTACATGCCAGTTTGGAAATGTTAATGCCATGCAGACCTGCGAATGTCACAGGGGACCAATTTTAGGATGCACAAAAGAGGGATCGCTAATTGGAAGGAAGGAGGGGAAAGTGATTACCATTCCCGCTCACCTCAGTGGTGCCACAGGAGAGGAGGGAAAACACTGAGAAAACCCAGTCACTCACAGCCTGATGCTTCTTCACACAGCTGGATCCTGCCATATTCAGCTTTCCAGAAATATCTGGATGTGGGTGCTGAGGGATCTTTGGCTGAATCTGAAACAAAAAATGCAAGAAGGAGTTGCTGGCAGCTGCCTTTCCAAGCAGCCTGGGAACACAGCTTAGCTCAGAGAGCCCTGGAGCAGCTCTGGGATGGTCTGGGGGAGAAAGAGGCAGATGAGAACCTGTCTGACAAACCAAGCACCAAGGGATCTCTTGTGCCTGTCAAGGAATTTGGACTCTCAAGTCTCGTCATCAGTCATCATCACGCTGACTACTGAGTGTTGTGAGCGTAGGGAGAAAGGAGACACTTTGCTATAAACACTTAAAAAAAAAGGAGAAAGAAAATTGGCCCAATTGACTTATTTTTCTCAAAAAAAGGTTACATTTTGTTAACAGAGTTTTCCAGCATATGGAAAAAGCTCATAAAGGACAGCTCTTGGTAATATCAAATTCTCCTCTGACAGACTGCAGGGACCAAATCCTCTCATTTACACCTCGGTCACATAAGCATCACTCCATCAACTTCCACAGACATATTCCTGATTCTTACTAGCATAAGTAAAACCCAGCTTGGAACTTTGCTTCCATTTTCAACTCTCTAGGAATCTCATCTCTTGCAGATCTTTTTAATCCAGTGCAGAGCATGTCTGGTGTTTATTTACCCAATATATTAATTCTGGTTGTGTTTGCAAACACTGTCCCTCATGGGGAATCCTCTCCACGCCTGAGCCACTGCATTTGCCACGCAAACGAGTCCCAAGCTCAGACTGCCCTGCACACACTTTTCCCCTCAGCACCACTAGCACAGCCCATTTTGAAACCATCCTCTACTTACAGGTCTGTCCTGACAGCTATAATTAGGTTGTTCCCTCCATACCCAGCTTTGACATGCCTTTGGCCATCATCATTCTGGCATTTCCCTGCTGTGGTTTTCCATGCCTCGATGGAGGTATAGGGGACCCCCAGCACTGGTGTACCAAGGGTAGTGTCCTCCACCCAAAATGACCACTCCATGTAACCAGTGTGCGACTTCCAAGGTATCTTCTGTGAAATTAAACTTGGTTTTGTGTAGTTTAGAGAACTCTTTCTTAGGATTAAGACTCACTTGTCCTCAGACTATAACTTGGAAGCGACCAAGCAGCAGGCAGGAGGAGGAAAGAGACCTCTTCTCATTAGAGGCTGCTGTTTGCTGGGTGAAAATAACAGGTCTGAACCTAAACAACTCTAGGTGACTCAGGAGGACCCAGCAGGGGATGTGGGATCCAATCTCAGGATGTGTTCAGCTCTGCCACACGTGTGCTGTAATGAGCTGCCAGGGCACCGAGACACCAGCAGCACGGCTGGTTTGTGGCTGCTGAGAAGGGCTCAGTGCTCTGCTTTGGATAATGAGCTGTCTTGTACACACAGAAACCTGCACAAAAAACTGCTCTGGGTGTCTCCAACAGCAAAGGCTCCTGCAAACACAGCGCCTGACCTTCTCTCGCTGCACCAGCCTTTCACAAAATCTGGAGTCGCGTTCAAGGCCCAGCTCTTGTTATGTCTCTGGGAGGGTCAGATGCAAATGTGGGGCACAGTGACTTTGTGGTGCTGTTAGTGGGGGAGCTAAGGAGTCAGTCAAAGTCCATCTGCACAGACAGAGCTTGCCCCCAGGCATGCTGCTCCAGGCCCTCTGCAGCCACGTTGGTGATGCAGGGCACAACCAATGCCTTTTGACTCTATCAGATGGAACCAAACCAGAGATGCATCTTCTGTGGATGTTTCCATGTTTTGCAGTTTTTGTAGAAGTGTTCAGTGGTTGGTATTCCCAAGAGCACGGGTATGTTTCACACGTTTCCTTTTAAGTAGCTATTTTAAAGAGAGACTTTAAGTAACGCCCAGTCAGGCAGGAACTGCAAAATAAGGTCAGGGTGCTGGTATACTGATTTTATGAGATCCCACGATGACTTCAGCAAGAGCTGTGCTATGGACAGAGCTCACCCTCGAGGGACCAGGGTGAGAGAAAGGCTGTGTGTGCACAGTCTGCACTTGGGAGAAGCTGAGGCCCCATTAGTCATCCCTAGACCTGCTTTACCCTTTTTCTGGCTGCATATAGTAGTAAAAAATCACAATACAAAAATTTCGCAGCTTATTCCCATGGCCTTCCACATTTCCTAGAGAAATAATCCAGTTTCTGTGCTCATCAGAGGTCGGGGGAAGCCAGGGGAAGTTCAGAGGAGGTCTGACTTCCCAAAATATCAGACAACAACAGTGCACCTTGTTCAGTTGGCTTCGTTTTAGCACTGGTTTGTGTCTGAATCTCTCTGGTAGCACTGAAGCTCGGGCACAAAGCAGGTTGTCACCCCTTGAGCTGTCACCCCCCCCAGGAGGGATGACCCTCGGCAGTACTGGGGAGCCCTGGATCCCTCCCTCCAGCACTCACCCCGCTCCACGCTTCCACACCATCTTCTTTTACATCAACCCATTTTACTTTGCTAGATAAGCTATCTTTCAGTGAAGGGAAGGGAATTAGGTTTCATCAACGAGCTTTTCAACAAGTTGTCACCACCTCAGTGATTTAGGGTAGGCAGAACACCTCATATTCCCCGCTGCCCTCATGCCACCGCAAGCTGCCAGTCAGTGTGAAATCATAGCCCACTACAGCATCTGGAAAGGTCAGAGTTGAAATGTTTTCACAGAAAGATAATCAAGCCATAAGATAAATGCCTCATCAGGAGGAAAATGTCAGCTCCTGAATGAGGACAGTTATTATATAAGACATTTCTTTACCTAAAGGAAGCAGGTTAATATACCTCCAAATTACTATTTATCACACCATATAATGTTCAATTTCCAGTGTAATTTCCACCATGCTTTCTATTGCATGTGTGGAAATCAATTCAGAGATGAGTGAATCCTTTCTTCTGTGTGTTTGCAGCCGCAAGTAACCTAATTAAGAAAAGCCACAACAAAGCGAAAGACCAGGCAACAAAGAAAAATAATAATGTGAGATGGGCCTTTAAAAAAATGTCAGCCGTATGCAAGGCCTTGTATGTTCAAATTTAGCACATCACTTTAACACATCGTTTTTTGCAGCTTTAATAGGAAAGACTCAAGAGGGAGTGTGCTTGGGTTCCAGCAGGGAAGGGAGAGGGGCACAGTGGAGAGGATCTCAGGGCAAAGAGCTTGTGAGGAGCACAAAAGGCATTTAAAAAATGTCTCGAAGGACTCATCAGCAGATGTGAGGTATAAAAGCATGAGAGGCTCACACGGGAGCCCTGGGAGGAGAGTCAGAGGCGGCTTGATGTGAAGGAGGCCGACAACTGTGTAAGAATTGGAGAGGGCTGGAAAAAACCACAAAAGTGCTGCGAGGAAAGAGGGCAATGCTGCTCAGAAGAGCTGAAAAGTTAAAGCCAAGTGCGTTTAAGAGCGCCACACATTAGGAGAGTGATGGAGTGACAGTGGATTTGAGAGTCTCAGAATGAGGAGTAATTTCCTTTCAGGAAATACGCGACCTTTAAAAAAAATTCCAGTGATGAACACTTTCCAACGGGCTCTAAAAAAAAAAAAAAAAAGCTGCTCTTTTCAAGATTTTAAATGACTTGCAAAGCAGCCTAAATTATTTTTACTGCAATGTCCTTCTCCTTCCTTTCATGGGCTGAAAGTCTTCCTTCCCAGGCCTGCTGCATGCAATTATAGGAGCCTGCTCACCAGGTCTGCTGAGACTAATGCCTCTGAAAGCCCTCCCTGCATAGCCTCTGTGGGTACCTGGGAATAAACCTCCACCAGCCTGACCGCTTCTTCAGCAGTTAAAGAGAAAATAAAGAATGCTCAGATGTGCTGCTTACAGTTCCACAGAATTAGCACTCTAATACTGCTGAGCTCTTTTCTGATTTCACTCTTATTTTTCCAGCCCAGCAGTTTTACATTTCCACAAGGTATTTTGTGACCAGCTCCCAGGCATCTCACACCTGATCAGGAGACCCAAATAAGATATGTTTCCTCCTCAGCAACTCTCAAGTCATTCAAGAGATATATATTTTTTTTGCCTTCCTGACAAGGTCTACTTTGGGCCATGTTGTTTCTCACCCACCACCTTGCTCTAATAACAGTTACATTTTACAATTTTCAAAAGCTGTCAACATAATCGATCTTCCAGACCGAATGCACTTGTCTTCTATTATATGTGTTGAATTGCTTGTGCCACAATTAAGTCTTTATTTGGCTGTAGGCAGCTTACCTGCACAGCAGCATGTCATTTGCTCTCCAACAGACCAATAATGGTGTAGGGCTAAAAATACATATGTACATTAAAAAAAAAGAAAAAAAAAAGAAAAAAAAAAAAGACTCCAGCAGGGTCTTGTAAGATGGACACTCTCCGCATGGTAAACTATCACTCTGGTGGGATAATTGGTTTGGTTTGATCAAAACTGTGTGCTCTTACAGAACGGAGCATCTGGCAGTACTCACAGCTCAGCATTAAAAGAGAAGATTGTCTTTGTCAGATCTGTCATGAAAACTGGAAAAGGAGAGACTGGACTGCACTGAGCAAAAATGAAGGGATGTCCTCTAAATCCAAAAGACTGTGTGCCTTATTTATCCTGGTGCTGCACATTTAGTCTCTACTGTAAGTTCTCTGTGATCTCTTTTGATGCCTTCTATTAAAGGGAAGGAAAGCTGCTAGCACAGACATCCCACAGAAGGCCTATCCATTTCTTCCTCCCTCTTTAGAAGGACCACAGTGATCTGACTCATGCAGGCAATGAAAAATGAAATAATTCTGCCTGCACCATTAATTGGAAAACGCATATTTTTTTATTGCCACCTAGAAAAATGACTGTTCAGGTCTACAGCTGTCACACTCCAGGTTTGCACATAGGAAAGGGTGAGGAGAACACGGCAATTAGCTGCCCTGATGGCCTCATCTCCAGCTATTTCCAAGCACTGAGTCCTGCTCTTGTTGCAGTACCTCTTCCAGAAAAACACCCCGCCTTGGTGGCAATCCTGGGAACACACAGCTTGCACTGCCCTGTGCTGGTTTTTTCTAAAGTCATCTGCACTCCTCACAACCACCATGCCTAGCAGCAAGTTACTGGTTATTCTTCATATCTCCCAGACTATCTGCACCTGGATCTTTTGTGGTGACACTCTCACACTCCTGGCATTTAATGAGATCCACGCCTCACTTGACAGACATTTGTAAAAGATGCTGTGTTTTGATTTGCAGAACAAAAACAAATTTGGTCTAGAATCCTGCCATCTGGTGACTCCAAATAATTTTTGCATATGGTTACAAAGGCTTGTCTTTTACTTTGCTTTACCACTTGTCATTTATCTGTCCTTCCACAGCCCTTTACCCTGTATATTGCAAAACCCTTTAAATAAAAAAGGTCCTTTCAGCTGAACACAGCACTTTCATCTTCATTTTACAAGCAGAAATATGATGACGTATAAGGGCAAGAATCTTGGCCAAAATCAATTAGCATGTCAGGAAAAAAGGATGCAGTCCAACTTTCTGAATCTTCTGCATCCATCTTCAACCAACATTACCATCAGCCCACTAATAGGCTTGTTCTGTTTTAGTAAGGTAAACTCCTCTGTTAAAATCAAACCAGAAAGAGAAAAAATGAGACAGTATCTTCATGATATTAGACAGGAGATGCATCATTATCTTGACAAATGCTGTTTTTGTCCCACAGCTCAGTGTAGTGAAATACAAATGGGTTTGGAAAAGAGCTGGCATGAACCCTGTCCCAGGCACTCTCTCATTCCAAACTCTGCTTTCTCTGTTACGTCCAACAGCAAGAACCTGCCTGTTGTCCCAGCCCACACAAAAACAGGACACCCCCCAGTTTCAGCCTGGAAACAAGAGGAAAACCCAGCCCAGGGGCTGCATCACTGAGTGATGCAAATAATCTCGATTAAGATTCAGATCACGTAATTCACGCACACGTGCTCTCCTGCAGCAGGCACGGGGGCCAGCTCTGCAGCTCACAACTCCTCCCACTGCCTTCAGGGCAACCAAGAGAGTTACACCTCCCGAGGATACATGCCATGATTCTTTTATTTGCAAAGTCCAGCATGTGCCACAATGACGTGAGCAGCAGAGATGTCAGACAGTCTCAAGCTTTCTCACAAATGGGGGAAAATACAATCCCAGAGGGTGACAGACACTTTGAACACATCCCAAACCATTCCCTGTGAGGAAGGAAGGAAGGAAGGGAAATGCTGCAGCTCTCCAGGGCTCGTGAAACTTGCTCTCCTTTCCTTCTCCTCTCCCCCGTCTCAGAACAGTCTTGGAGTATGACTTATCCCTAGAGGTGCAAACATATACACTGAGGGTATGCAGCTTGATATCCTGCAAGGAAATGATTGTTCTCAGCAAAGAGGTGGTTAAACAACAAAAGCATCTCTTGGAAGCCTCCTCTCACACTCAACTCAATTGCTAATATTTTCATTCCTAGCAAAGGGCTTGTGTGAACAAAGGCTGACACTGATGGAAGAAGAGGAAAACTCAGTTAAACTGCATCTTCAGCTGCTGTCAAAGAGTCTAAAACCAAAAGCTGACTACAAGGAGAAGACTGGCTTCCGTGTATTACCATTGAGATCCTTGGATGGACAAAGTATTCTTATCACCATCATTATTGCCTTTCCATGTTTTCCTTATGGAGCTGAAGCACATGGCACCCAAATGCCACCAGCTCCCCTGAGGTCAGTGTCCCATACCCAGAATTTCCAACGCAGCTCCACCTCAGCCCTCTTCTCAGCCCTTCACTGCCTTCCAGAAGCTTTGCCTGAAACCAGAATAGGTTTAACCAGAAGAATAGGAGCAGCACTGTGTCTTGTAGCATGTGTCCATGGAAAGGCAAAGAGCTTGTGTGCTCAAACCCTCCCTTCCCTGGGCTGCCTAGCTTCAGACCATGTGCAGACAAGGTTGGAGAACGGGTGGGAAGCCTGAGCACCACCAGGCAAATGCACATTCGACCATCCCAAAGGGTAGAAAGTCTGCAGCTCTGAGGTTTTGGTCCCGGTCCCATTCCGGGTGTAGCTGTGAAAGCAAAACAATGTTCCCTAAAGTCAGCGTGATTTCTTCATAAACTTTATTTATAGAGGGCTGGGCCCTGTAAGCAAAAAGCTGGAGAGAATTTTCATTCTGCCTAAAGGACTTGCAAAGATTAGGTGACAAAGTTTAGTGACTGGGAATTCTGCCCAGATTTAGCTTCAGGGAAGGAATTAGAAAACTGGTTTAATGGATCAATCTTTTCACTCAATTTCACGATGTGATGGTGGAGATGTGAAGTTTGAAGGAGGATGTGCATGTCCCACAGAGATTTTCCACAGATTCGTGTCTGACTTGCACACCCCCATGTGAAACTGAGCTACCCCCCTGCCTACAGCATCCTGGCAGGACATTAGAACAGACCCATCCAATATGTGAAAAATAATTGATCCAGCTGCCTAAATCTCTGCCGTTTTCTCACTCCAAGAAGTATATTTTTGCAATTATCACACATGTTGAGCAGCTAAACATGGATGAAAGATCAGTTTTGTCTCAGTTCACTGCTTGATAGCTATAACTGCATAACTATATATATATATTTATTTATATATTTTTATATATATATATAAAACAGTGCTCTCAAATGATTTATCTTGAGGGGGAAGGCAATAACTGGTGCATATTCTTCGCTTTAGATGGATTTTTTTCCTACTATTTGCAGAAAACAATAATAAGGAACAGACAAAATAAAATTTTTTAAAAAAAAGAGAGAGAGAGAAATTACTGAGAATCAGCAATTACTCTGAAAGGGATAGAGAGGATGAAAGGGACGAAAGCAAGTCATTGATCCAAAATGCTCTGCCATGTGACAGCCAAATAGCTCACTTCTGAGTGCACTGAGACCTCTCAGCACAGCTCCAACACCCCTAAAAACTGGGTGATTACCCAAAGCTCATGTAAGTCCGTGGGAATGAATCTGCCAACTCAATTGACTTTGGTTCATCCTTTGGCCACCCAGATGATAAAATTTGAATTAAAATATTCACACAAAAGGAAAGGTGTGCAAGGCGTGAGAGGAGGGAATGTTTGTTGTATTAACTTTTCTGAAAAAACACTTCTGCAGCTCCCACTAAACCTAGGGCAGCAAGAGCTGGTTTAGGGAAGCCTCTCCTTTGGGGTAGCACTAAAACACCTTTGTTCACTTGTGATTGAACATAACCTTAAACATGGCCATTAATTAGGGAGAAAGTGCTTAAAGCAGTTTGGATCCTACAGTTGCCAGTGGTGTTGTGTCAAGAGGGAGTGAGAATTTCAGAGAAGTCCACGTGCAGCTGAGCTCCATCTTACAGTGACTTCTTATCGTGGAAAAACTTGGGAGAAAAGATCAACAGGAACCGAGACCAAGTGCCTTTGATGCTCTGAGATCCACGGAACATACCCACTACAGCCATCTCTTACATATCTGTTGGGGCAGCAAAAGCTGGTATCACCTATGTCACTTCTGGAAACCTGGAGAGAGATTTACCTATTTGCAGTAATCAATTTACTGCAGCTGTGTGCCCTCTGCTTACAACACCAACCCTGTGGCTGCCATTGCAAAAACACAGGATACAAAAAGGAAGGCACCAAGACTTTCAGTATGGACCTCACTCTACCAGCAGCAAACCCTCTAAAAAATTACCTTAAAAGTCACAAATGTGGCCATTAGATGCTGCCTGATGACTTTACTAAACACCTTGCTCGTGTTGCTCTACCTCTGGCCTCCAGGGAAGCTGAAGCCCCTATGACCTTGGATCCCACTGGTGTTGCAGGACCTGCCCCAGGCTCCCATGGCACAGAGAATCTCACTGATTTACCCATCAAAAAAAAAAAACCCATCAGGTTTTGAAAATGAGCCCTGTGGTGGTGTTTTTAACGCAGGAGTGATATCGAGTGATAAACCACCTGGGAAAAACTGTAAAGAGAAACTTTAGTTCTTCATTTATGCGACTTTCCTTGCATTTGATTAGCGTGGGGGTAGAGGAAAGCTAAGAGGAGCACACTTCCTCTCCCCCACATGCTCACCCCGATCACTTGGCTTGCTAGGAGCTGCATCTCGCAGGCACTTCAGCAGAGCTGTGTTCCCATGGATACGCCGAGGATTCTCTGCCGGGGCTGCACGCGAGCTCGGCTGATGCCACAGACAGGGAGAGGAGTCCCCTGCCAGACCCACGGATCTGTGTGTGTGGATAAAGGGATGTCTCCCCCCCATGCCACCACAGGATTCACCTGCAGGATGCTCCTGCTGTGGCACCAACCACGCTCCGCTCGCTCCTTCTGCTGCATTTTAAACTGATACGCAGAGAGAAGATGGAGAAAATATTTCCCTAGGAAAAAAAAAAACCTAAACTGCCCCCTAAAAAAGCAGCCAGAACTGATGCTGTGGCTATAGTACATACTGGGAACAAAAATTTTGATAATATGAGCAATACAAGCAGGGCAGGCATCTTGCTGAGCCACAAAGAGATCCGGTCTATTGTGAACAGCAGCAGGAATCCAAGGTGAGACCCGAGAAGGATAGTGGTTGTTCAGCTCACAGCAGCTGGAAGGAGGCAGGAATTTCAAGACCCAAGGGAAAGGTGTTTCCTCGGTACAGTGGGGCAGCACACAGCACTGCCCACCAAGGAACAGCCAGTGAGGGAGCAAAGCAGCCCCAGCTCTTAAAGCCAGGACGTGTCCACATGGAATATAGTCTGCACATTGAACTACTTAAGAAATTACTATTTCCCTATAAAAGAAGCAATAATAACGTGTTTATATAAAAATAATTTGGAATCTTGCTTTTCCTGGGTATCTTTGGTAAGAATATGGTAATAATCAGATATTGGAAAGAAGGAATTACTTAAGTCCATCCTTCTTACACGAGCAGACCCAACCCTATGTACGTGCTTCTTGTCAAATGTCCCCACATGTTTTTAAAGGTCTCCAGTAGTGGATACACATGGTGGTCCACAGAAAATGGACTTCATTTTATTTTTAAATTCAAGTTCATCTCTTTTGAAAGACCTTTGTCATGGGTCACCAGACTACAATTACACACAGAAGTCATTCTCCTACTCTGGAACATCAGAACCTTCTCCAATGTCATCTGGTAGCAGGGAGTGTGGGAAACAGCTCGTGTTCGCTGCATACTAAATCTGGTCTCTCAGCCTTTGCTCTTCCTGACAGGAATGCTCCAAAGAGCCTGCTCTAGGAATGATAATTAGTTTGTTCATTAATCATCAATGCTCAATGATTCAGTGTCATTCCTGGTGCTTTTCAGTTTGGAGAGAGGTGTCCCCCTCGGCAGGAGAGATCTTGGGATGGCATGACATCAACCCAGCATCACCTGGAGAGCAGCTCCAGGCAGGGGCAGGTCTGCAGTGAGACCATCGCCCACCCACACTGGCTCCCACCAAAGCCAGGGCAGAACCTCCAGCTCTGCACATCGAGCCCAAAGACCTCACCTGGCTCTCTACCCCTTGCTCCAACCAAGCACTTTAACATTTCCATGGCAATCCTGGTGCTTTCCGCCCCCTCGCAAACTCTGCCTTTGTTCATACAAGTTGTAAATTTGTTTCCTTTTCTCCAGGAGCTCCCACACCATCAAGATCAAATTTAAGGTGTTAATTAAATGGAACGTGTAACACTTTACGGTCCAACAGACAGCAATTTGGGCTAATGGCAGTGGCTGGAGGAGGGTTACTGCTGTGGGCAGGGAAGGCTCCGATTGCCCCCTGTTGGCTTCCTGCTTACGAATATTCCTGTTTTCCTATATATTCAGCCACTCCTTGGATTTCAATAATTATTTGACTGCACCTTACTGACAGCACATTGAAAGGCTTTACTTGTCAGCTTATACGTGCATATCTGCAAAAATAACTCTCCATGTTTATGGTTTTCAGCTCCTCAGCCTCCCAAGCGTCTTTAAGTTCAACTTTATTTTGCCATCATCTTAATTCAACAGCTGCAGTGGAACACACAGCAACTTCCTGGTTAACTGGTTGATGGGTTTTAGCCAAACATCGTAAAGAGTTCATGGTCGACCATAAACTCATTTGAGGCAACAACAAGCACACCAGGTCACAATCTCTGCATGACAACAAGCTGCCTGCAGCAAAATCCAGCTGCAAACACCTCTCAGATAAAACCACAGAGTGCCCCAAAAGTGCCCTTGCATTGGTCTGGTGTGGTCCCCCCATAGTGCCCCCTATATGCCAATATAAAAGTTTATTTTAAAATGAAATTTTACTTAGAAATTCTTTTCTAATTGTGGTTAAGAGAGTTTTCCTGATAATCAGATGGCTTCTATTTTCTGCAAGTTTGTATTCAAGGTTGAGCTGATTGCTCAGACAGCATAAGGTTTCTTCCAGGTATGAACTGTCCAAAGGCAGCATCAGATTTTCCAAACAGATTTACCATCAGTCTGAATACTTTTCATGGCAGTTGGAGCTGTTCACAAGGAATTTGGTATTTGATATGGGAAATGCAGCCTCTTGTTCAATTATTTGGACAAGATACACACAGATGGCGGTGTCTTATTTTGGCCACTCTCAGAGAAAAAGTTTCCAGTGTGAGTGTTTATATGTAAAAGTTCAAAATGTCTTTTATGCACATCCTTCGCCACCGACCTCTAATTCCCTGCTTATGCCAAAGTCTTTGCAAACAAACTGATCTGTTACAATCTCCTCAGAGCAAAATACAAGATGGGTGCAAGCATCAGCAATGCCAATCCAGGGTTTTATTTACTTATTTACAGATAACTTGGTGAGGGATTTTCCCTGCTTCAGTTAGCAGCTGCTTTGCTTTTTTTGCAGCAAACTCATCAGCTTCAGTTTCTGTCGTGGTGGAATGGCAAACCCAGGAGTGAAATGGAGGATAAAGCCAAGTGAATGCATTAATGTAGTGCACACTGTTTGCTGCCTAAAGCTATGCAGTTCAGCTCCTGTTTCCTCAGTCTTAGCTCTGTTTTTAAGCATAAAGAGCTACCCTGATCTACTAAAATGAAATGATAAATGTTAAAAAAATTTAATCAGAACCTTTTTATCCTGGAAACTGCATTATAATCCATCACCACATTCATGCAATCGCCAGCATCCCATATGGAACAGAACAGGTTAATTTTTCCAAGGCTGAATCATCATAGAATTAATCTATAATAGCCCATGCAGAATAAAAAGCTAGAGATGCATTTAAATACCCCCAAAGTAATTTGGTTAGTCAATGAACCACAGTATCTTCTCCCCACTCTCTGGTTCACTTGGCATCCATCACTTTTATTTTGTATCAGATATTCATTGTCTGGAGCAATAACAGATATGTGATCCAAAGAAAGGAGCATCCCATTGAATTGCTGGCACAGAACATAACACTGTCATTATGCAGCATTGTGGTGCAAGCCAAAATACCCGGTTTTAGTGTGCTCTCTGCAAAGAAATGATGGCACCCACATCTCTGCTACATAATCTCAGCATGTTATTAAAACCAGTAACACTCTAGATTTGGTTTCATCCTGAGAAAACTAACATGGGTTGGTTGTAGTTTTAAACTCCTAATTTCACAGAAAGAAATGATTTGGACACCTCTTCCTTTTTTATTTCTTCATTTCCCCCCCCCTCCCTTTCTTGCAGAATAACATTTTTTAAGTTGACATCAGGTTTTCAGATTTTCACAGCACAGAAGCTGTGAGCACAGTGCTTACTCCTGAAAACATATACTGTAAACTGACAGCTTAGGAAGAGGTGAAAATTGGATAAATGACTAGCAAAGATGGCACAAAAATAACAGAACACCTTTCCGCTTGCAGCCATGGACACCAAATGTAGCCAGGGAACTCAGTTTCTCCTACGCTGATGGCCATAATTCTTTCCTGCAACTCCAAGCTCATTTTCTCCCCCATCTTCCTCCAACAGCTGCCTCATTCCTCTCTGCTCATCCTCACCCTAAGCCTGTTCTAAAGATGAGGTGTTTAGTGTGTTGCACAGTAGGAACATAGCACAGCTTAATGGTTAAACACCTACAAATATTTCTACCATATTTCTCTTAGCAAAAACTCACAGTCCGGCTGATACTTACTCCAAAGTACAGCAACCCTACCCCACCACTGTGTCCTTGCTGGCACGTGCCCCAGCAGAGAGAAATTAGTTTTATTCCACCATACACCCCAGCAACACAGATGCTTGGAGAAATCTTCAGCAATCTCGGCTCTCAGAAATAGCATCTGGCACCAAAACTTCATTCAAAGGGAATTACCTGGCTCAGAAGAAAGGATGAAGTCAGAGCCTCACAGCTTACTTCACTCTCTCCACCCAGGAAACCTTTAAATCCAGCATGACTGTGCCAAGCCCATCACCGAGGGCTTGAATCCTGCTCACAGGTAGCTCTAGGCAGTTATAGCTACTCTGCAGTCACAGGCCCTGCACCTCATTTTAAACATACATATATATATATATATAGGATTTCTCCTTTAATTTTCTGTAACCTATTGATCACACTGAAACCTGTGAAAGGTGAAAACACAGAGGGACCAGGGTGGATGCCCAGATAAACCCCCTCAGGATGGGCAGGACAAGAGGATGCAGCAGAAAAGTTGGGATTTTTGGGGATTGCACTTAGAGTGGGCAGGGTTGCCGAGGTGAGAACAGTCCTGAGGGTGGAGGTCCTGTGGGGTGCATGGAAAGGGGCCGAATGCCTTTGGTTCAGGACCTCTAGCACTTTCAGATGGAAGGGGGAAAACCTGTGACATCACAGCCTAATTCCCCACTCTGTAGAGAACGTAAGAAAACCAGAGATGACTTAGCAAAAACTGCTCATGCAAATCATCAATGGGGACTGCTCTGGGTTCCTGCAGCATCCTGGGATCTCAGCAGGTGCATTGGGTGCTGCAAACCTCTGAGCACCAAAACCAGCCAGTGCTCCAGTGCAGTAGATATCGCAGCTGAAGATCAGGGTTTTGACTTTTACTCGGATACATCCAAACTGCTTTGATTCACTGATTCCTGGCTTACCCAAAAGGTAAAGTTTAAAGGTTAAGTGAAATAGCTACAAAAGCAAAGCCAAGAAGGATTGTCATTGATTTTTTGAACAGGGTGAGGGAGCACTGGTTTGCACCAGCTCTCCAGAAAGGGAATAATTGTAAATAAACAGCCTCCACACCTTCCTCTCCCACACGCAGGCAGACACACTCTAAGCTGCTATCTCACTTCATTCAGCTCCAACAGCTCCCAGTTTCAAGATAATTAACCCTTTTTATTATTAGTTTCAATGTATGGCATGCTGGCATTTTGCTTTTATATCCTGAGGCTTCTAACTTAGGCCAATTAACCTCGTAGGATGAGGAGGGAAGCTTGAAAGGAGATCTCTCAGTACAGAATTAAACTCAAGCAGTCCATCCATCACACGGGGACAAGGAGCTCAGCTGGGGGACCAGCTGCTGTCCCTTCACTGCGTGCAGAGCCAGCACCACACAGGCTGTCCTGCAGACAAGAGCCACTTGTGAGGAGCTGACCAACCTCCACGGACTCAGGCACCATCATATTTACCCCTACTGGTCACTGAACACTTCTGTTGATGTAACACCATTCGAACCCTCAGATCCCCACTCCTGACAGCGTTGTTTATTTAGCTTCCTTTAGCCCAAAAGAAGCCCTATGGCAATGATCAGTTTTGGGGAATAAAGGAGGCAAAGCTGCTTCCCACCTGAGCTCGGCAGAAGCTGCATCTCTGCGTTTCACTTCTCTCTTCATCACTATTATTGTTCAGAGAGATGGTGCCATGCAGTCAATGCAGATTTGGGAGATAATTTCCTTCCAAAAGACACTACTGCACAGCCACTCCCTGGCCATCCAAGCTGGTTCTCCTGAGAAGGGCTGACCCAGAAAGAGCATCAGGGACCAACAAGCTGCAAATTTCCTTGCGCAACACAGCTGTCCTGCTGCAGCAAAGAATTTAAGTTTATTTCTCCTGTGGGCATTTTTCCACTTGTACAGCCACAGCGAGGATGCTGGGCTTGGCTGCAGAGCTGGGGTGCCCACATGAGCACGGCTGAGAGCTGAGATAGGGCTGGGGACCAGAAAATGCTGAGCCAGGATTTCCCCCCTTCTCTGCCGTGTGCTGCTGGGACCCAGCCTCTCCACAGGGCAGGGAAACGCTCAGCTGCTGTTATGAAACACTTCTGAGAATGGGTTTGTTCCACAGTCAGATTATGACAGCCTTGACCTGCTTTGGAGGCATCCTGGCTCTCTGCCAAGCTGGTGAATCAAGGGATGCTGAACTGCCAAATCCACCAAACATCAAAGGGAATGCAGCTGTTCCCATGGAACTCATTTTGCTCTCTGGCCATAGAAACATTTCACCAGAGCTTCCCTTTGAAGAGCCAGGCAGTGGGGTGTAGCGGGATCCCCAGCAGCTCCTCACCTCAGCCAAACATGGCTTTATATTCCTCTGCAGTACAAACTAAAATGTCTCAAAATAATTGTGAAAAATCCTTTGCAAGCACAATAGGAATAAATAAAAAGAGAAGTAAAAAAAGCTAGGAGAAGGGGAGAGGTAGTAAAAGAATTAAGGCCATTTGCGAATGGTTTGTATTTCCAAATAAATTCCTTACTGGTTGCCAGCTGTCTGAGTACTGAAACTTGGCATAACTACAACAGACACTGAATTTGATACAGACATTTGGTTCCCCATATTAATCATGTAGAGTAGAAATAGAATACGTGGTTTATGTGTTTGCCTCATCAGCTAAGGCTTTATCCCCATTATTATTTCCATTAGACTTAATGGAAACCTTCCCTTCACTTTCCTTGTGGCCAAGATTTTGGCTCCAGAGCACAGCTCCAGGAAGACAGTAATGTGAGGAGAAATCCCATGCACCTGCATCCTGACAGAGAAATTCCAACAGTTCAGGCTTATCTCCTGCATCATCAGGGCTAAAGTGAGCTGCTCCCTTGTCCTTTACAGAGGACAGAAATTCCAAAAGAACAAAGGAAAAGGACATCAGAATCAATGAGCTGCTTGTGCTGGAGGGGAGAGCTAGTAGGTGGAGTGAGAGCTGGGGAGCTGTGGTTCACCCTGGGCAGTCAGGACATCCCTCTCTCAGGGAGCGTTTGCTGGACTGGATTATGTCGAGTGAAGCAAAACAGTCCTATGTGACCTTAAAATGTATTAAAAAGTCAGTGCACGTCTTTGTGGTACAGTGAGAAAAAGGTTTGGAGCACCACCAGCCTTGCGCATGGTGCAAAAGCCAGGAGGGGAAGAAGTGACTCATTGCAGTATCTCTCCTTTCTCCTTCAGAAACCAAACAGCACACAATTACCCTAAAACCAGAACGTATCAGGGGGGTAGTATAATAATACATGTCTTATGCCAGTATTGTTCTAGAAATGTCTTTTTTTCTTTCTTTCAGCTACTCTCACAGGGCAGCGAGCACAATACATGTGCATGCATCTGGTGTGCCACAGACATCACAAAATGAGTCAGGTCCTCAGCTGGTTTTATTCAACTTGGCTGTCCTGATGGTTTTAATTTTTTTTTTTTTATTATTATTTCAGTTCCTCCTTCCAAACATTCTCCCCTCTCACATTCTGTATGCAACAATAGCACCATGATATCTAATTTTATCATAAGCATCTCTGCAGTACCTCACAAAGGAAAAATAGATGTGTAGATGTTGCTGACAAAGCAGCTGTGTCTAACTGGCATTTTGTTTAACAATTCCTGACATCGAATTCCAAATCCTACCTTCACTTTCCTGTATAAAAAGAGTTTCTCCTTCAATTCTGGTTATCTAAAATGCTAATCCTGAAAGTATGCTTTTGAATATCTTCATGCTGGGAGTGGATTCTCAGGTTATCCATGGCTGATGCACGAGCACAAGTCCCTTCCTCTACCCTCACAAGTCTGCACATCATTCCCCTGCACCACTGACCATTTTGTCCCATTAGAGTTACTAGGGTTTATTGTCCTGCTGGATAGAAACTCTTTTGATTTCCAGAATGTGAAGCTTTCGCTTGAAGTATTAATTTCACATATAAAAGAGAGTGTTTTGCTTAAAGTTTTTGTCATTGTTCTGGAGAAGGAGGCAGTTATATTTAAAAGGCCCAGTGATGACTTTGGTTTTGGTTTCTTGTTGCATTCCCACACCTGGTGGAAGTCATCACTTCCTTTTTCTGACCCTGGAGAATTGTGTTGAGTTCAGCCATGTTGCTTCAAAGCCCTCATGTGTGTTCCATCTTACTGAACAGAACAATTGAATTCTTGCAAAATATTATATTTTGCTCCATCGTAGAGCATCCCAACACAAGAATTGTCTTACCAGCTCAGATCAAATGTCATTCTAGCCTAAGCCCAGTGCCTGACTGTGGCCCAGGAGTAAAGAAAATTACAGGAAAAGCTCTTTTGCCTCACTAGACTGTCCTCCCTTCCAAATGTCTGCCATGCAAGGACTTTCTGGATGTTACCTGTGAAATGTCAGCATCAAAATAGCCCTGAACAAGGAATGCCACATTCCAACTGCATGCAAAGCATCAATTTCATTTGATGCTCACCATCTTCCTTCTGTTCCACAGCCTCCCTGCAACCAGACCCCACAAAGGAGCACCAGAAAATGGCCTCTTATGACAGGTGAAGTACACAGACTCAGCAGAGTCCCAGCTTGATGTGTGAGGATGAGTGGTGTTGGTCCATGTCCTGGATCTGCAAAGCGTACACTTCCAGGATCCAACTTACCAAGGAGCAAAGCTCCCAAAAAAGCATTTTTCTCTCTCTATACTTGTTATGGAATGAAGTACTTTCCATAATAAAGCTTATAATCCCTGTAAGATGTGCCACAAGGAGCTGGGACACAGTTCTTCCTCACCTGTGACCATTCACAGCCAGTGGGGACAAGAGGCTGTCTGGCAGCAGAACTATTCTCTCTGCACCACTTGGCTTTGTCCCACAGATGTGTGTGGGAGGAATACTGGAAATCAGCTTAGCAAAGGGGCACGAGGAACCACTGCAGGTGAGGCCAGAGCTGTTTGCACAAGAGGAGCACTGCATTATGCAAGCTGAGCTGAAATACTGGTCAGAGGCAAACCTGTCAGTCTCCTTGTCTTTCCCAGTGTTTCATTGGAAGCTTTACTCTGCTGGAGAAGCATCCAAAGAGTTAGGGCAGCCTTTGGAGCAGAGCAGAATTGCATAACTCCAGCTATCTCACACACATCTGTGCCTGCTTGCACAAGAGAAGAGTCTGGTTCTGTGGTTTCAAAAAAACTGATTCTGAAAGATTACTGTTTTATTCTCACCGTTCTGAGAAGTCAGGTAAAAAAAACCAACAAACATTGGAAATCAGGTGAATGAATTTTCTGCAAAACCTGCAATTTCTGCAACAAAAAAAAAATTGTATCACACAGCTCCAGATCTCACTTTCCCTGGACAACCAAGAGATAGCACCTTCATTAAATTCAGCAGCACATTTCCACCTGGGAAGGACATGAACCACTATTCCCATTTAAAGGGGCAGTAGAAGAAACATGCCTTTCCAATTAATCTTGCACCTCTATCCCTCTCTACCCCATGAAAAAACATAGAGCAAAAAGAAACTCTTAAACTTTCACATCTGAGATGTGAAGGTAGAATATTAAGAAGACACAAAGCTACTTTACTGGTTTTTTAATCTTCGAATTAGTAAGAGGATAACTCCTGAAGACTGACTGTATTCCAGTGCACTTTCACCTAACCCATTTAAATCCTCAACCCTTCTGAAGTGGCAGGATCTGCATGCTCCTTTTAAAGGGATGTTTTGAAGTGCTGAAGGGTGTGCTTGTTCCTCAGCTCTACATAAATAAATATAATATTTCAGTTGCATATACTCCTTCCTCCTCCACATTGTTTTTTGGGATTTTCTTGGGAAGCGCAGAAACAAGAAGCACGACTTCAGTCAAACTCCTCTGGAAGGGTTTCCCCCATCCAGTCTGTCTGTGAAAAGCCCATTTTGGCTTCAGCAGTTCTTTCAAAGGAATCTCTTACAAAAACTGCATCTCTGCTGGGAGCAGCAGACTGGGCTGTGCCAGGGAGTTAAATACTTCCATCATTATGCTGTCTAATGCCTTCTTTAGACCAGGCTTGTCAAACATTTTTGACATTATGCACTTTCCTCATTCTGACAATGCTTTGGATCTCTTGAAGCTTGTCAAACCGCTGAGCTTAGTTTCAGAAGTGAGCTGTGCATGAAGGCACTCATCCAGACTGCCCTGCTGCTCACTCAGGCCAGCTCTCACCTTTCTACACAGCTGTCCTCGCCAGCTTTTCCCAGCAGAGATAACATGTTTGTGTGTGTTTTACACTGGCAAATATAAAAGCCACAAAAAGGATCTCAGTTATTAACACGATGAAAAAGTCAGAAAGAGAAGCCACAGCAGAAATGGCCCCTATCCCAGACAGTTGTAGGAGAAACACTCTCTGTTGAACAGCAGTCCAGGATTTGTTTGGGATGATTAATAAGATCTAATGACAGATGATTAATATTGTAAGAGCAGCTCCCTTCCTCCTACTTACTCCATGAGTCTAACAGAGCTGACCTTTTCATAATGCCTGGTAATTTTCATATTACATCCTGAAAACACCACTAAAATGAGTGTGCTGAAGTGCAGTGTGGGACCACAAGGGACACACTAAGCAGGGGAAAAGGGTGAGCAAAACGTGACGAATTACTAATCCACAACTTCACAGAGGTTCAAGTCCAATTTGAGATCCTGAGTGATATTTGTTTGATGAATTCAGCTGAGCTGTATCAGACAGACTGGCCTGTAATCCACTTTATAACTGTCACACATTAGTTTATAATGCTTAGGAGAGGATTGGCAGGACAGAATGACACGGAAACAGAATTACCTCCATCACCCACCTTGCATGAACCATATGTTGCTCAGATCAGAACAGTGCTCAGGACCTCATCACAGCACACTTTGTTCAGAAACCACATCTCAGTTGCACAAATAGCTTGTTTTTTCCTTGCCTGCCTGGCATTTAAAAAAGTTTGAAAGTAAAAATTGTTTGGGGATGAAAAAACATATGATTCACATTGAGCTTTCTGATAAAAGGAGGGAGGCCATGAATTTCAAACCCACAAATGTTCACTTCAAATAAAAATTTCAAAACTTGTAGTTTGATGAGTATTGAAATGAAACATCTCAGTTATTCTGCATTTTTTTTTGTGACAGGTTGCTTGACTCTTTTATTTCTTACTGAAATATTATCTGAGGCTTATTATTAATTTTCAAAATATGTCGGTTAAAGCAAATTTTCATTTTTCATCCAAAATTATCTAGAAATTACCACTGTATTTCATGTTTTTTTTACTTTGCAGGCATCCTATCTTTCCAGGAGGCACATGAGATTAACAAAGTTGAATGTAAGCTGGCAGTGAGAGGCCAGAGATACAAATAACTATCACCTTCTAGCCCTCAGGTTTACAAGAAGGATGCTGCAGGTCCTTTCCTCACATACTTAGAGAGGAGCTCCTTACATGGGCAACTTCAGTTTGCAAATATTGCCAATGTCCAACAGGGACAACTTGTCCTGCTTGAAAAGACAAAAAGCTGTAGCTAAAATAGCTGTGTCAGGAGCAACCAACTGAGCAGGTCTGTTTCCTTCAGCTTTGAGTTGCTGTGTCTCTTCCTTCTCATGTGTGTTTGTGAGCATCATCCTCTTCACTCTCACTCCCTCCACTCTCCTTGGGTCACCCTTCAACCATTGCTTGTGGAAAAAGGACACAAGAAGAAGGACTATTGGAAAAACACAAAATATCACAGGGCAGGGGTCAGCAAGAAGCAAAAAAAGACTTTTCTGTAACTACTGTGATACCCCTTAACCACAGAATTAATTCCAGCCATGCAGCTCATTTCTCCCCCCACTGCTCTCTTGGGCTGTGCCCATTTAGACTGTGAGTTTGTCAATGGATGGACTCTGTTCCTGATCTGGGAAATGTTAATACAGAGTGGCCCTAATAAAATAGTGCCAAAGCAGTTCACCTCACATCCTTTGTGCACATCTATGAAGTGCCAAGAACATTTTTTGGTGTCGTACAAAAATAATAAAGATAGATGTAGTTAATAAATTGGTAAGTTCCTTTTCAGCCCTCCGAGCTCCTCATTTTGTTTCAGCATAAGCCCATTTTTTACAGCTGACTGCTGTGATCTTCCAAGGGATGTGCTGATGTGGCTTGAACCAAGTTAATTTGCTTCCTTTTTCTTTTTTTCCAGGATTGCAGATGTCATCAAAAATAAACAGTACAAAGAGGGGGGAGAAAGAATAGGCAAAGCAGAAACTGATTCAGAAACTAATTAAAATAAAGCATAGTTCTCAAAACCTCTTTAAATTATTCAGGTGTCACAATCCGAGGAAAAACTGTTCTTTTCTAAGTATTCTGTTTTTTACCTTCCTCCTCCCTGTTGAAATAACTAATATAATTAAATGTTGAAGATATCTCCAAGTGAATTCAGGTTAACACAGACATGGTTTGAGAGGCATCCAAAGATCTCCAAGTTATAGCAGTTTTGAAGAGTTAAATGCATTTTTCTTTTGCCAAAAATGATGAAACTCAGGACTCAGGAACTAAGGGATGGGGGGCCTGGTACAGCTGCCAACTTTGGCCTTGCTCAAAGTTATAACTGGGCAGTGTGCAATGAAGGGAGCAGGCCCAGCACACCTGGAGACTTGGGCATGACTTAGGCTCAAGGATTTACAGCTCCTTTCTCTGCACTTACCGTGGGCACAGAGGATGGAGAGGCAATGGATGGCTTCTGCTGCTGCACCACTCCAGCCCCTCTTTGTCCATTTACTTACTCCAAAGAGTATCAGATACACATGCAATCACCACTGCCGTCATGTTACAGCAGAGGTACCAAGCAGAGGGATGCTTGTTAAGTTTCAAATGGTGACACTCAAACTGTTCTCTTGCCTGGTTTGCAACAAAAACCCACGAATTCCAAATAGATAAAATAGTAGTAGGTTAGTGAGCTCTTCAGAGTGAATTCATAATCCAAAGGGTGTTTCCACCAAGATGGCAACTTTCCAAGGCCTTCTCTTCATTTCCTATCTCCCCAGCAAGGAATGCAGCACCCCTAAAAGCAGCTGGACTGGTCAGCATTTACCCACCATGGCAGGACCCCTTCTCCTGCCAGACCATGGGCATAGCTGAGCTCTGAGCCTTTTACACCCCCCAGGGCGAAGAAGGAGTTCAGTTTTGGGTGGTGAGAAGAGAAAAAAATCCTCTACCATGACCTTTTCTGTCTATGTGAATATTTCAGGGAAACACCCAAGGAAATCGCTGTTTCAGTCTGGTTGTGGGGATATTTGTGCTGGCTGAACATGCTGGCAATGCATTAAAGGACTGCAGCAGATCATAATTCTCACTTAACCTACTTTATATCCCCAGCAATTATCACTGCTGCTGGTGATAACTTACAGAACTAACCCTAACTTACAGAAAATACACAAATTCAGTTACTTTGATGCTGCACCTCAGTTCTGGTTGTACCAAGACATAACCTCCAGCATGGGGCTTTCCCCACCCAAGGAACCACTTCTCACATCCCTGAGTGCCTTTCTTAATATTCTTCTTTGTGTTAACAACGTGCAGCCTTGTGTAAATCCTCCACCCATTTTTGTCCCCAAACCCAGCCCCTGCCCACAGGTCTTGAGCTTCCCTTGCCCGAGAGCAATGCTGGGAGCAATCCTGTCTCCTGCAGCTGTTAATCTGTCATTAGTGTGCCATAAGTCACCCAGATATACTGCAACCATTACAGAACCTCAACAGAGTGGAAAAAATAATTTGCTTTACTGTCAACATAAAAACTTTTTTATCTTCATTGACAGTTTTATTTAGAAAAATCTCAGCTATATTTTAATTTGGCTCTAATGATAGCTCTCAGAAAGCAGTGTCTCTATGTTAAAGTTTACTGCAATAGCAGCTGCTAATTTTCTTTTTTCCACTTTTTGGTTTTGTTTCACAGATATTTTTTAAGCAAGGATGCTTCTGGGGTATTTTTGTTCTTGTGAAAAAGCACATATTTCTGACAACCTTGCAAACTGGCTAATTATCAGTGGTTGCTGAAACCAGATTCATCCATGTTACCATCAGCCCTGGAATTTAAAGGGACACATTTAAATCTTTTTCTAGGGGAACACCTACAAATTTCCTTCACAGAAAGAATGTTACACATTTTAGTGGAATAGCATTCTGCCTTTGCTCTGTGAATATTTATCTCCTCAAAAACAACAAAACCAATGACTTGAAGTCAAAGTGAAGGGGCTAAGGAAGTACTTTTGTAAATGTAATTTCAGTGAGCAGGCTGGATGCTGAGAAAGAGGTATCACTAATGGTCTGAAGCCCTGTTTTCTGAAAATAAGGAAAAGAAATGAAGACATCCATGCCTTTGAGCTCATTCTGTCTTTTCCCATGGTAGGTTAGCCAGACTTTCCTGGTTCATGACCACAATGAATTCATTCATGCACGGGGAGAGTACATAAAACAGCAGCTAAGGTTCTTTATTTAGCCAAAACCTGTCTGCCTTCTATAAAGTATTTCCTTTGGAAATATCAAAGCTTCTACTGGGCTCAGCTCTGGGATTTTGTGAATCAAAGTTAGTAAAAATCTATAGGCTGGTAGAAATGCTTGCTGATAGAAAATGCCTTGCAATGGACCAGAACTGTGGTTGTCCCTCCCTCCAGCCACACCAAACAGCCATAACAGTTCCCTGGAAAAGAAGCCTGGAGATGGGGGTACAGAGGCAGTCAGCAGGTTTGGGGGTAGTTCCCACCACACCAAGGTCCATGTAAAACCCTAAAGTGTATAAAGTTAACCCACTACACTCTTCTTTTAAAGGATGGCATAAGATTCTTAGTAAAAAAAATTGACCAAAAAAACCCCAAAACCAAAAAAAACCAGAGTCTGTCAAATAAATAGTATACGTAAAAAAAGTTCCAGGGAGATTGTGCTGTCTTTGACTAGACATGGACAGCAAGAATGGCAGATGGATTGAACTTCTTCAGAATCTGGTTTTGTTTGTTTTATTTTAAACGGTAACAATATGAAACTGATCTTCCAAAACACTTTCTTTTTTCTTTCTGAAAGATAAAACCCCAGAGCAAGAATATTTGTGCTGGAAAAAAAGTTTCTCAGATGAATAGCTTTGTACAGATGAGGATAGAATTGCCTGAAATAGCTTTGTTTTGAAACAATACATTGTCTCACAGGAATTTTAGACATTCTTTATGAAGGCAGCACTTGGCATTATATTTCATGCCTTTCAAAGTATCTATTTTCATAGGAAATGAAGGAAGGGGATGGGAAAGATGTTTTTCACCAAACTGACTTTGCAGTTGTAAGGATTTCAGGCAGGAAGATGGATAAGAATGGACAGAAGAAAAAATATTATATCCTATTCATCCCAAATGGCAACAGGAAAAATAAAGAAACGCTCTCTCCAAATTATATGCATGGAGAAAGATTTTCTTTGAAGAAAGTCTTCTCTTTATTGCTGAAAACATGTTTCAGCTTGACTGATGAATGCTGGGGAAATGCATAGGTGAATTCAGGAGACCACAGCTGAAAAATGTCACACCAGGATATAACATTCCATCAGCTCAAATATAGTCTCTAGGTTTTCCTAGCAGCTTATTTTCTGTGTCAGGCATGCTTGTTAAGCCTTTTTTTTTTTTTTTTCCCCTAGAGAAAATGTCATGCCGTAATGTTTGGATATGAGCCCTGTTTAGAAGGGCTCTAAAATCTGAAGGGTCTGATCTGGTGGTCTGGTTCATATCCATCTGTCTCTAAGGTCCAAGGCACAAGCTCCAATAGCTTTCTCATAGCCCTGTGGATCCGGAATTGTGGTCTGGATTCCTCTTAGAATTCCCCCAGGACTCAAATTTCACCGTTGGAGCATCAAGTCACTTAATCTCCTCGTGGTTCCATCAATTGTGGGAAAGCACCACAAAGAAAATTTTAAATATCCATCAGGTACACAGAAAATTTCTCTTTCTGAGCTGCAAGCCACACAACTTCATCCTCACACAACAGAGTGTTTTTTCACTTTGTAGTTTATTCCTGTTCACTACCATCGTGCCAGAGGGCTGGCTCACACCTCAGCCTCCCAGCTTCATTTTCAGCTGGTAGTTAAACCCTTCATTGAAATAATTTTTCATTTGCATATTTCTTCTGAAGGTCCATTGTGG
Source organism: Vireo altiloquus (assembly GCA_013396875.1). Taxonomy (NCBI): domain Eukaryota; kingdom Metazoa; phylum Chordata; class Aves; order Passeriformes; family Vireonidae; genus Vireo; species Vireo altiloquus. Next base: position 453,689 of record VZRF01012768.1, read on the forward strand.
GCACATTATTACTCACTCTCTATTTCCAGTATAAATTTTAAGTCACCTCTTTGTCCCTTGTGCAGCCCACACACTGACGCAGCATCTTCTCACACTTCTCTCCCACACAGGCAGCTCATGAAATTACACTCCTAAGCCATGAAGGGGATGATGGATGGCTGGCATTTCTCTATTTTATGCAGGACTGGCTTACTCAGAGGCTGATAAGAGAGGTTTTAGCTGGCCCAAGCACCATGCAAGATGCACTGGCTGCCTACATACAGATCCTTAATTGCTTAAAGAGTTGACTTCACAAAAAATAGTTCTTTGACAGACAGCTCTACAGGCAGCCTTGGGCAAGAAAGAGGTCAAGGAGCAGAGGCAACTGATTGCCATCTGGAGCTGAACACCACCAATTCCTCATCTGGGTGGTGGAGCTGCCCCAGAGGAACATTGCCTGGAGGGTGTGTGCCAGGGGATCAGTAGAAGGTTTCTAGAGGATACAGCTGCTGCGGGAATTCACAGAGGTGGAGGAGAGGTTTCACCAGGGAATGGGAAAAGTCAAGCTGAATATGGTATTTGTGTCCTTGTCAAATAATACTACCATGCAGGAGTGAAAAAGCAGCTGTAGAAATCTGTTTTTCCACTTGTCTCTGCACATCAGTAATTATTTGCAGGAAATCACCCCACTCCAGACACGCTGGTAAAATACAGTCGCAGCCCGTCTCACTTTCGTGTTGGGGTTTTTCTTTTCCTTGCCAAGGTGTAGAACACAAGGCCAATAAATCTGCCTTGGAAAGGAAAAAAATTAGCTTGGAGGAGCTGCTTCATCATCTTCCTTCTGCTTTTCTCTAACAGTCAGTGTGGCAATATCCGCTTAAGTTTAGAAAGCATTATTGTTACAGGATGTGTGGGAACCACAAATACCATTTGAGGCCAAGTTACAGTAAATCCTATTCTTAGTGTCATTAGTGGAAGTGCTTCCTTCTCGTCACAAAAGCAAACGAAAGGAGGCCCATTAATTTTTCACTGGTGGAGCAGTAAGGAGGCACTTTAGAAAGGGGGAGGAAGGACTCCAGTCAGGTACCCAAGTGATTACAGACCTTGGCACACTGCTGAGCCCAGAGGCTGGAAGCCAGTTCTGTCTGTGAATGGTCAATACTCGAGTTCTGCTTGTTATTGTATAAATATCTTAAATATAAGCTCCATTTGAATCTGTAATTATGTTTGTGTTAGCATGATACTAGTTATTAAGGCCAAATGCGGCACTAAGGCAAATCATTACTTCTGTTCCTGGCCACTGTCTGCATTACAGTAGAATAAACCAGAGGAAACATATTTTCTACTATTTTGGATGTAATAAGACATAAGACAGTAAATATTTAACTTGGTCTTAGCGTTTACTGGACTTGGTATTCTCCTGATTTATGCCAAAGTGAAGTAGGTTCAAATCCATCAAATTCAATGGAGTTAAGCTGGGGTAAATCAAGCCCTCTATTACCAAAAATCAATTTTCCATTTGTTTTAATACCATTAATTTAACTGAACTCACTGGATACTCTCATACCCCTGATATGTGCATGCAATTTACGCCAGGAGTAATGCTGGGCAAACCTGGATGCTTAGGGCTGCTCAGCCCACTACAGTTTGAATGACTAGTTCTAACAAACATATTAATAGGATTTATTTTTTTGATCTTTTATACTGAATCCAAGAGCAGGGCATCCAGTTAACTTAAAAACAATCCAGCAGACCTCAGCCAATCAAGCATGTTATTGTTGCCCATCTCCTTTATCTTGGGGTCCACTTGTATTTGGAATCTAAGAAGGGCTGTGAAGGCTGCAGAATTGTCACTTAGAAGTCAGGGAAACACAGACCCCACTCCTGAGCCTGCCTCCCTGCTTTGGGGGTTAAGCTCTGCCTGCTCCCTTGCTCTTTCTTGCCAGGATTCTTGCCTCAAGAAGTCACCAGAGCATGGGTTAACTATCCCATATAGGATAAAAGAGGGAAAAAGGCTAGATTTCATGTTATAATGTTATATCTTGCAAAGATCCACATCCACTGGCAGTGTCTGAGCATGAAAATACACCTTGCTAATGCCACTGCAACAACACACATGGAAGCATTACAGGAAGAGACAGGGCTAAACCACATCCATCTGGAGATAAAACGTGGGAAGCACCCTCCAAGAAAAACTATAGTGTTCTGAGGAGAAGATTTTTTTTTTCTTTCTTTAAACCAAGACATACAAGCGAGAAAAAAGAGTGGTCAGCATCAGAGTTATAAATCCTTTGTTCAGGGGTGGAGTGGAAGCAAACTCAAAGCTAAAAATGGTTACAAAACAATTTCTCCAGGCTTGCTGGCCACTGGGGACAAAGGGAGAAGGGAAATGGGAAAGGTCATTTTTCCCTTGAGGTCCTGGGCTCAGCTGGGATGTGGGGGTTGACTGTCACGAAGTCAAGAGACCTCAGTCACCCTTGCTTTTGACCCCTCTGGAAACATGGAAATTTAGTCCCTGGGCTCATGTCTGATACCTGCTGCCTTGAGCATCAGACCTGAGGGAAGGATTGTGTGGGGAATGTTTCTCCTCCACTGGCCCCAGGCAGTTTGTCCAGATGTGCTTTGTCCTGCAGCTCCTAGGAGGGCAACAGCTATGGGATGTCTCATTCCGGGACACACAGGTATAGGAAAAGTGACAAAATCTTACACCTAAAACTGCATGGCTCAAATGGACTTCTTCAAAAAAGGTCACCCAGTGATGCATACATCATATGATAGATAACAAGAAGCATTGTCTTTAATAAATAGAAGATCTAGTCCCCAGGAAAGTCCATTCCTTATTGCTTCACAGTATTGTTGTGAAGATTGATAGTCATAATAAAAAAAATCGTGGTGTGTCTGCATTTTCTTACATACATTAGGTAGATTAGCAGGATACTTCCAGCAGAAGTGCTATAAACAGAAATAAATTATGGTTTATGTATCTTGTGAGCTGCTGGTATTAAAAGTTTAAATATTTGATCAGACACATACATCTTCACATTTCTTCTCCTTGGCTGATAAGGCAAACAGAGAGTAGCCAACAAGAGCTGAAATTAAAACAAAGACCCCTTTTGAGAGACAGCTGCAGAGAAATGGGGAAGCTCTGAAAGGCCACAAGACCACGCCAAGACCTGAAACGTCCCTCTTAATGAACCCCTATGAATTAAAATTCACATTGGCTTTGTGAGGCACCAGCTAAGCAGCAACACCATAAACAAGGGAGCAAGTTTTGGGGAATGGACCTGGTTCTTTTGGCTGTGAGAAGAAATGCTTTGAGCCTGCCTTGAAATGTCTTGGCTTTCTGCAGGAAATGTGTCCTGACAAAGTTTTGCCAGTCTTAGGACATGTCAGTGCATCCCTGCAAGGACAAAGACATGAGAACAGCAAAGGCAACAAGGAGAGGAGAGGGTGGGGAAGTGAGTTGCGAGAGACAAGGGGAAAGGGAACAATAAGGAAAGAAAAGCGAATTAAGAAGGAGGGGAATGAAAGCAAGCACAGGAAAGTGCTGAAAAAGGGCCAAGGAAATCTTCCCCACACGACAGTGCATTCATTTCCATCATTGTTCTGCTCTGAAGTCTTAGTTTCCAGATTCTACACCACTTCTGACTGCCCAGAAACCCAGCCCCGGGAGAAACAATGCAGCTGCCTGGGCCAGTGGCCAGGATCTGTCTGCCTAAGAACATTTTTATTGAACTTGAAGTTACAATTCTTTGTTTCTGAAAATGTAACATTTGATATAAACCCAGTGTGCTGACCAATTCCTTTTGAAAATGTAGAAGTCATTTGAGTTTTAGATCCAGCTTTTGATTAAAAAGCTTTTAAGGGAAAACCTCAAAAAAATTCCCATGAAAATTCCATGCCAAACCCATTTTCTGGCCTTTAATTTCCAATAACCAGGGAGGAAACAACAATAAAAGCAGGGAACAGAGACAATATAAGTAACTTCCACAAGATTATTCATTTTCCTTAATAAGGGTCTTTAACAGCATGACAATTCATGCAATATAGATAAGCAGAAACAAATCAAGAAATTTAATAGAAATAGAAAACAAATGGAAAACTCAGAAGAAAAAGCATTTAATAAAAAACTTGGTGAAGGAGGAGGGAATGAGCCGGTTCCTCAAGTAACACTACTGCCTGGGGTTTTTCTTGCCCTTCATGGGCATTTCTTTTGCCTATGTCTTTTTCTATGGCAGAAGAAGCCTTTGGGAGTTGGTAGAGCTCCATCTTTTCCTCTGGGGATGGAGCTGGTACCATAAGGAGTCCAGATTCTTCCTGTGTATCCTTCAAACACATAACTAGAGACCCCTCCATCACTCTTCTGTCTGTTCTCTTCAAAGCAGAGAGCCTGGAAGGAACTGGCTGCTATGGGGAATCAAAATAGGGAACATCTTCTGCTAAAAAATATCTGCAGACATAGAAGAGAGAACTTAGCAGAAAATGTCTATGTCTGGGGTTGGTTGTGTCACACTTTTAAATTTGGATTTCAACACTCCTTTATGAAAGTGCCCCCAACATGGACAAGCATCTGTATTTTTTTTTTTAATTGTTCTCCAATCTTGGAAGATCAGTACAATAGTACTGATTCTTGAGCTGCACCAAGGGACAGTGTGATTTGTACTCTTAGATCAAGTGCACCTTACAGTATTTCCACATGTTATCTTCTTTGTATTAAGCACCATTATTTTAGAATTTTAAAAAATATCAGAGCTAGGTGATACACTCAAAATGAACAATGACTGAATTAAAACACCACATTTCTGTTGCCTTTCAGTCTGAGAAAATGCTCCCACTCTTTCATGCCCATCATTCCAGCACTTGCTGGAGCTTTGTTTTAATGATGACAATCTGTTGCAGCTCAGACACAGAACTAACATTTTCCCCCAGACACCCAGTCATTTCTTTCTTTGTGTGTGTGCTTTATTTTTTATGGGGCCAGCTGCTTTGTGATCAGTGAAATGTCAGAAAAATCATCTTGCCATAACAAAGCTGAAAATAAAATATTCAAGGAAGCAAACTCCCATGGAAATCTTTAAAGGCCTAACAAGGGAGAATTCTCATCTCTGTGCACATGGGTGACTCACTGAAGTAAATGGGAATTACGTGACTGCATCAAAGATTTCAGTATGAAGAGCACAGATTTTCTCCCAGATTTGGCCTTTTGGAATGAAGTCACAAATAAGTTTAGATGAAGATTCTAGGTAGAGATAGACTTGCTCAGTGATAAGAGCCCTGACCAGAATGATTTGAGGGAGGTACAGTATCATCCTGTCAAGATTAAGTGCATGCTTAACATATTACCTCCTTAAATGCTTTTTACAAATTGAGTGCTCACATTCAACTGTCCAATTTGAAAATTAAATGAATGACACTTAAGGGTCAATACAGGTGTATCTTTGCAAATTTAGAGGTTAACTGACATAAAACTTGTTACAACTTGGAATATGGAAAAAAAAAGCTGTTTCTGCAAATATTGTAATTAAACAGAATGTTGTTTTTCTAATTGTTGGAGAAGAAAGCCCCAAATTACCAGGAGGAAAGAAATTAGAGCAAAGAGATCTGCAGGAAAATAACCCTATGAAAAATTCACAAAGATATACTCATGATGCACCAAATTATCCTCTCGGGTTTCATAATTCTGTGAGCGAGCGCAATTAGTTAACGGTGGTGTTGTTGTAAAGCTGCACACTGTGGCTGACGGGGTTTGAAACTACTCCAGAAACCAAAGACTGACGCTAAACAACCATTGTGTGTGGGTATTAGGCAACAGGAAATCTGCCTGATGATAACTGAGTTATACCAAGCCCTGCAGCAGGCACTCAGACACTATGTCCATTTAATCTGCAGATGGCAAAGCAGATACGCCATTCACAGCTGCATGCATGAGGATATGACATCTTTGTCTATATTAATCTCATGGCTGGCTTCACATGACTCATTCAACCTTTTCTTCTATTACATGAAAGGGAAGTTAACTAGCAAGACCTCTGGTGATTTTTAAATAGGTCCAGCCCTGCTGCGATCCACATTTCAAGCGAGAGCTCCTGTCCCTGTTCCTGAAGCTCTCATTCCACAGAGTGCAACTCCACTGCAGCTACACAAATCCCCCATTTGTGCCATTAGCTCATTCCCAAAACAGCCTCTCTAAAACACACAGGCTCTGATGCCAACAATGTGACAAGTGGGTCAAATGCACTAAAGTCTGCACTGAGGGAGACAACATTGGCAGGCTTTGTTTTTCCAGTTATCAGTAGGGAGATAGAAGCCTTCGATATATGAACAACCTTAATTTGAAAAAAAGAAAAATCTGCAGTATCTCTGTTCCACAAAGATAAGCTGACAGCTAAGGCAAAACATGGTTATGCCCAGAGGCAGCAGGAGCAGTGTAACAGGCTCCTCTGCTCTCCTCATCCTCTGTGGCAAGATTAAGAAAAACACCATGGGTTTAGCTCCAAGTGGTTCACAGGAGAGCTTTGCTATTCAGGGTAGCTTGATTTTGAGATCTTTTGCTCTGCTTTTCAATCAATATTCAGAAAAATACATCTTCAAAGTGGAATATCACTGGGGGGAAAATATCAAGCTTTTCATCATCTTTTCCCGCAAAAATGCAAAGAACACTTGCAAGGTTTGAGGACATCCACACAATAGTAGTATTTTCAGTTATAGTAGCTCCTCCAAGCCTCAGAGGAGGTTTTGTTTTGAAGAGCAAGAGACATTCCCCTCAGGACTCTCTCCTCAGAGAAATATCTCCTAGAATTAGGCAGGATACTGAAAATGAGGAACAGAACAGAGAAGCAGAGAAGCTGTCATGGTTGGCAATGGACATATAGATCCCTCAGGGCAGGGGTCAGCTGAGGATATAAAATGATATTGGGAAAAAAAGAAAAACTTCCTTAAATCATTTTCATGAGGAAAAATAAACATTTTCATGCTAAATTCCTATTTTGAAGTTCAGAGACCACATTTTTCCATCATAACCTCATCCAGCCTTATGCAAATAAAAATAATTAAACAAGAGTGGAATATTTTCCACATAAATCTTTGTTTTATGTGGACAGAAATCTCCGGAAAAGTGGAGAATCCAGGGTCCAGCCATAGTGACTAAGTTTTTAAGATGTTCTTGTTTGCATCTCTCTGATCCATTAACGGTGTGCTGCCTGCTGAAAGCTGAGGCAACTAAACTCAGGGAACAAGTTATCTGTAAAAAATAATTTGTGGAGAGAACATCTGCTCCACAGAAGTGGAACCAGACTCTAATGAAATGCTTTAAACCTCTCAGATTAGTACAAAGAGCCGCAGGCTTCTGTAAAATATATCTCGTCTCCACTTTTTCTGTATGTGAAAAACAAATAAATACTTAATAAACTTTAAAGTATTTGAAGATGTCCAGATTCTTTAGGAAGGTTAAATTAAGCTTTTCAGAAGCTTTTTGATGATCAATAGCTAGATTAGCTCTGTGACTGAAGCAGGCTCACTAGCTACGCTTGAGAAGACTTTTAAGTTCAAAGACTGATGTGCTTAAGGGATAGTGAAATGATTGTTAGAAAAAAATACTAATCTAAACACAATCAGTAAAACTTTGATGGACACCTGTGTTGATCTGGGAACTGAATCGCAGCAGCCACGTTTGTAAGTTATCACATGTTTAAAACAGAAGGGAGTAACTAACTTCTTACAGAACTGGGAACTGGAAAACCAGCGGATATCCTTGGACTTTGCCAAGTACATCCAAAACTATGCCGGATTTTGGTGGTCAAAAGTCCAGGGCTTCCCTTGTATGGAACATATGTGTGTATATATATGTTAATGTTTTTCTATTTTCTTATAAAAGAAGAGCAGAGATGCTGTTGAGTATTCCTAAAACTCTCCAGTGATGAGAGCTACAGTTCTGTCCCCTGGCAACCTGTGCTTACAACCATCTATAACTCTTCCAACCCCCCAGTGCATTGAGCTAAGAGGGCATTTCCCTTTCCTTTAACAGATGAATGCTTGTGGCATTCACACAGAGGAGCAAAAGTGCTTATTCCTTAATCCAACCGTGCCATTACACTTTTGTGTGCAAAAGTAAGGTCTTGATACCAGATTTGGTACCAGATTTGGAAACCATGAAAAGTTAAGGGGCTTAGAGGATGACAACAGAGACCACAGCAAGAAGAAATGCCTTTGTTTGTGCTGCTGGTTCCTAGCAGGAAATATCACAATATGGATACAGAAATGGGCATTCACATCTCTGCTAAGCAATCTGCAGGGGCAAAGGTATTTTAGTCAAACCTAGAATTTAATGTCCGCCATGGGGGTAGCCCTGGATTGACTTCACTGCTTGCAGCTCTGGCTAAAATGGTTTGTCATCTTATCAGGATATAAAGCAGCAGTATTGCCACAAGATAACCACATGGTTACTCTTGTTTGCAGGAGTTGCTGGGTTCTTACCATCCGTCCATTCTAAGGTACTGTGCAGTGTTTCTGAAGATTTACCTCAGCAAATAACCTGTCAAACCTGAAGCAAGCCCCTCAGCACAGAGCTCACTATCCCTGCAGGGGTACCCAGCAAACAGGAGCTGATCCCTCCTCTGGAAATAGAATATTACTGAAATCTTGCAATATTACACTGAGAAAAGCAGAAATACTTTTGAAATTTGCTTTTCATCCTTTTAGAGTGCTGCTCTCACCTCTTCACTCCACTGGTAGGAAATGGACATTGGCAGCCACTGTCTCTCCACTGTCAAATCTGACAACAGAATTAACAACTCTGGTAATTAGCAGGAAAAGTCCCTTGCCAGGCACGAAGCTCAGACTGCAAGGTGATCTAAAGAAGTTCTTTCCCCCCAGGGTCAGAGGAGGGGTAAAACCATAAAAATGGTGAATTGCTTAGGATATGAAAAGAGACAGCTGAGCTACAAATTTTAGGTCAGCAGACTGTAGTCATATGCACTATAAAGACATTGGTTAACCTGTACCTCAAAACCCAGCAAATTAGATATACTGCAGACAGTTAACAGGAATAAAGGAGGTTAAATGGCCACCGGTCACACTTTGAAAACCAGAGGAGAATTTAGTACTCATGTTTAGTCGCATGTTTAAATTGGAAAGCATTCCCCTTCTGGTAAACAATACCTTTTTGGGATGTAAAAACTGAAACATTTTTCAGGGAACCTGTTGGCGATGAATTTTTTTTCTTTATTTTTTGCTGCAAGGAGGAAATTATAGCCTCCCAATAAGCTGTTATCACTATTCAGAATGCGTAAATATCAAAGCAAAACAAGAATATGGCAACAGTAAGGAAATATTCTTGAAGAATCACAGACTGCCTAGTGGCCTAATCTGCAACTATAACTGAAAGATACAGTGAAACCCTCTTTCTGAATAGCCTTAAAAAAAAAAAAAAAAGAAAAGAAAAAATTTGCTGGCAAACCAGAAAGGTCTTGTCCATTAACAGGCTTGAGATCTACACCGTATCAGAAGCAGCCTAGGAAGACCCCTTGGAGAACATGCATGGAAAACATAGTGATTTAGCACCAGGATTAACATAACATGGCAAAGCAGCACAACGATAGAAACATTGTGAAGGAAGTCTCCTCATTTGTTACTAATTAGACTTTGGATAATACTGCAAATCAATATTTATTCGAATTTTAAACTAATTTTCCTTTGTATTTGAAAGCATTATTTTTTTGCATGTTAATACAATGCAAGAGAAGCAGTTCTGTGTGTCAGCAGCTACCCTAGAAAATAATCAAGCAGCCGTTGTCCCTTTTGTGCTTCTAATCTAAATATACAGAGAAAGCACTGGGGAAAGGAAATGTTGTTATTCCCACCTTAGAGCTGGAGAATTGAGACAGATAAGAACTGAGCAATTTTCCATCCTTAGAAGGGAAGTCTGTTTCAGAAACTGGGACAGAATGCAAATTTCTACAGCTATTCTCAAAACAGGTTTGTTGGCATAATTGTTTTTCGCTTGCACATGTTGCCAAATTCTGAGAAACGTTTATGGAAAGCAAACCTTAAATATATGTGTTCAGCAAAGAGCCCTTTTGTGTTAAGGTAGCGGATGGAGAGATTCTGTGTAGCTGATTTCAGAAAATGATAAATAGTGGCAAAATAACTGGAAGAGAACACACGATCCAAGCAAAGTGAAACACAGTCGTGTCAGATCCCATAAGCCCAAACTGCCGTGCCTGTGTGGAAGGTGATACCCAAACACAGCTGGGTGGTCTCTGGGCAAAATATCAACTCAAGTCACTGAAATCAGCAATGTTACTGCAGCGAGCTAAAAGCATTGTAATACACTGATTAACAAGGTGAGATCTAGACAGAGGGGGAAAAGGGATGTACAAACGCATGGGGGCTTTGAGAAAGAACTCTTATAAATTCTGAGTGTCATAAGCTGATACAAAGACAAATATAACAAAGCCGTATGTGTTGTTGGTACCCCACTGAAATAAATGGGTTTCCACCCTCTGTAAGAGATAAAATTTCGAGATTGGGTGTGACTAAATTCAAATGTGTTGAGATTTCACTGAGGAAGACAAAATTACAGGGTGACTGTGCTGCAGACCACAGCCAAAATACTGATGTAGTTTGACCTTTTATTGAAACCCTCTCCAGAAAAAACACACTGTGCCTGATTTCAGATTTGGTACAAATCAATCTGTTTTGTTAGGAGCAATTGGGTTAAGTATAGCACTTAAAGACATGTCTCGAGGGATTACCTACTCACAGTTCTTTTCTGGTTTTGGGATAATAATTGTGGGTGGATTTGCAATTAGGGTTGCATTTTCCTAAGATTTCAAAAAAAATACTAATATTTATGTGCAACTGCTTCATTGCCCATTAGAATCAGAATGGTTTGCGTTGGAAGGAACCTTAAAGATCAACCAGTTCCAACTCCCCTGCTGTGGGCAGGGACACCTTCCACTAGATCAGGTTGCTCAGAGCCCCATCCAAACTGGCCTTGAACAATTCCAAGGATGGGATAATCACAGCAACTGGTTCCAGTGCCTCACCATGCTCACAGCAAAGAATTTCTTCTCATATCTAATCTAATTCTACCATCCTTCAGGTTAAAGCCATTCCCTCCTTGTCCTATCACTTCATGCCCTTATGAAAAGCCCCTTTCCAGCGTTCTTTGCAAGCCCCCTTCAGGTACTGGAAGGCTGCTGGAACATCTCCCCAGAGCCTTTTTAGCTGTGCTATTCCCTGAATGCTTATGATTTTTCATCCCATTAAACACAAGGATGGAGACCAAGGAGAGCATTTGTGTGTCTGTTCCCTGGCAGAGGCTGACTCAGATCCCGGGGTGATGGGTGGCTTTGCTCATCGCTGTGCCCTATCAGATCTTCCTTGTGATGACTTTGCCTGATAGACTCAGCAGAGTTCCTCCCTGGATTTATCAGCAAAAGCAATGTCAGAATAAGACCCTGTGCACTTCTGCTACAGCCTGTGGCAAAAACATGATTTCCTATTTGGGAGTTCCTAATCTATCACACATTAATTAATCGTATAGACTGTAGATAGAGCACAGTTGAGCAAACTCGGTAGAGAGGAATCTGAAACCAGTCCAATATCCCGAAGGCTTTTCATAGCTCTGCCCTCCTTACTCAGAAATGTCATTCTCTAAAGTAGGTCTTACATCTTTAGAAGATGAGCGTGGGGAAGAGCTCTCATCTGGGATACAGAGACAGTTTCAGGCAAAATAGCAAGAGTGGCTGCTCCAGTTTGATGAGGGTTTCCTCATTATATTCAGTGCATTTCAAATGCGAGAGTTTGGTTTTTTAATGATATTTCACATCATCTTTGAGCCTCCGGGGGCTGGATGTAGGATTTCAGAAATAAATATATTAGCAGGAACAATTGCATCTTAGGAAAAAAAAAAAAGTTACAGCTTTCCTGATTGATAGCTTCTGTGTGCCACCTACAAAGGCTTGTGTGTCTCTGCTCTGGAGTTTCCCAGGCTCTAGGGTACTTCAATTAATTGTCATTTATATAACCAGTGCATCCCTTTCTCAGGGACAATGAAAACTCTGACTCAGGAGAAAGTCATCAGATCCCTTTCATCACTTGGGAGCAGGACCTGTGACTAAAAAGCATAATATTTCACTTGGGTTTAGTCTCATCTCTGCAGCACATTGTAACAGGCAGCACTCTTTGCTGCCTAGTTTTTGTTAGCTGACTTCAGGACTGTACTTCAAAAGCTCCCTATCCTCCCAATGCAAGTGCTACGCCTGTCTTTTATCATGTCCTTTGTTGTGAGGTTTAGCCCATATTCCCAAATGGAAGATGAAGAGCAGGAAAACTTATTCAGCATGACAAAACAGTCATTGTGTTATAAGAAAGTGTAGCGTGTGTATAAGTGAAAATGTTAGGGAGAAAAACTCCCAATAAAGAGAGCAAACCTACTGAGATATGTTTTTCTTCTAACAGTGCCCCTGACCTAAAACAGAGAGAAGAGAAACAGAAGAGACATGTAGAAAGGAAAGGCCCACGCAAATCCAGCTTTAAGGAATCCTGTTGAACAGGGTTGGAGGTGTGTGACAGGACGTGTGGCTCATCTGCTTCTCGTGAATCCTCTACCCTCAGCTCTATAAACCTCATGTACCAACTTTATTGAGGTCAAAGAAAGACAGTAGCTAAAATAATCTTTTAAGAAAAAAAAAATCTTTGGACAAAAAACCAATCTGTATTTTTAAGGTGCTTTATTAAAAACACTTTTCCGTGACTGATTTCTGCTCATCCAACTAATTATTTTGAGGTATAATAGTAGTTTGTAGTTTTATCGTCAGGATATAATTTTGATTGAGTTTGAAACAGTAAGATTTTAATAGAAAGACTGTAATCTCAGGATTATTTATGTCTCGCTATGATTAAAAAAATTAATATTTCTATGTAGCAAGCTCAGTCTAGTCTTAGCATTCTTCCTGGTGAGAGTTACACAATACTTATACCTACCTCCTAAGTCTGATTTCCTTAACAGCACTTTGGACTGGATTTGCAACAGCTAATTAGTCATTCCAGAACAGCACAGCAAGTACCTTTCAATCCTAATCTCTTTTTGTGTAATTTATAGTGGCATTTAGTTAGAGCAGAGCATGAATAGCTTCCTATGCTGCTCTGTAGAGCTACTCATGCTTCATGTGGCTACATGTGTCTCTTAAAAGCCTGATTTACCTGGGTTCTGATCTGCAGAGACCTGGTAGGAGGTACACACCACCTCAAGCTTCTTGAGAAAGTACAGTTGGTGATCGCAGTTGTATGTCAGATGTGGGAAAAAAAGATAAAAAATGGCATAATTTCAGTAACATCGGTGGCATCCTTTGTCACAGCTCTCTATGAACCTGCTTTATCCTTTGTCCCTTCCTCCACAGCTGGCAACTCACTGGCCTCTAGTCTCAAAAAATCCTCTTATTTATAATCTGGTTGGCCTTAATCTACTAACTCAATCTCACACTGAATGATTTGTGAAATGTACAAAGCAATTTTTAGGCTTCCCCAGGAATCTGAGCCATTTTGTTCTAGTTTGTTAATTTATCTGTATTAAGAACACAGGTCTCTGTGGACCTGAGCAGGTTACAGATCCCTGGTACTTACACACCTTTTTTAACCTAAAGTGTCTCCAGCTTAAAGAAATTTATCTCTCTCACTCGCTCATTTTACTACTTGACTTCAATCAAAACTATCTCCACTGAAGTCATCCTAGAGATTTCATTTCTCTACTTAAATACACCATCTATCCTCACTTGTACCACCTCCCTCCTCCTACTCATTTAAATGGGCTGTTATACCAGGGCAGATTAATGTCACCATCGCCTCCCTTGATTTAAATGGTGTTTGATTATATCTGTCAGGATATACTTCTCTCTAAGTATGTGTTCTTGCCCGATGTGTTAATCTGATGGGGTAAATGGGCCTAGAGACATGGCCTAATCATTGCACAGCATTAAATAGTTAAGGCAAGGTTCATGCCTCTGGGTACAGACTTGTTGTACTGGCAGTCCCCGCAGGCAGAGGGAAATGTGCCAGGTTTTGATGATATAATGGCCAAATCACAAAAGAAATGTAGCATTCTCCAAGCATGAGGTAGCCAGAAAATACTGCGTTTTCTACATTCTTACATCCCTCTTTTTTCTTTTCTTTTTTTTTTTTGAGTCAGTCTTAGAAAAAGCTGCTTTGTCTGCAGCACAATTTCAGAGCTGGTACATCAGCCATGAAAGCTGCTTTTCCTGGACCTAAGAAGGAAAATTAAATTTTCACCCTACAGCCAGTGTCTCTCTTTCCAACCATGAGAAGAGACCACGTCACCTCCTTTAGCAGAGATGGCTTCCAGGCGAGGTGAAAGAACAAGACACTGGCAATGGGAAAAGCCCAAGGAAGCAAAGCAAGGTCTCTTGTTTTAGGCCAGACCTTACTGGAGGAGAACTGGAGTCTCCTTCAGGGTAGCAAATTTTGTTTGGCATGCAGCATAGATGGTGCAGTGTAGACTCCTTAGGGCCTTACCAGTCTTCAACCAGAATTAGATGTTTTTATACCAACTTCATCAGCAATGTGGTCCAGTCTAAGAGTACATCTCCTATGGGAGAATCTCTGAAAAGGTGGTAGAATTCTGTCATTTTCTGAAACCTCCATAAATTTGGGAGTTTGCTTTAATTCCAAAATACGAAGTAAAACTTCAGTCAGCAGAGGAATAAAACTTCAATATTTTTTAACTTTCTACATTAGTTTTTGCTTAAGTAATAATTGAAATAAGCTTTTGAGACAAATGCTTTCAGATGAGAAAAATCATAATTAAAATATTGGAACAGATTAATGATATTAGTGAGCGGCTTTTTGACATTTTTCTTCTATCTAGCATTTTAATCAAAGTTAAACCAAAGACATTCTGGTCTAGTTAAAAAATAATTTAATAGGGAAAATTTAGAAAATTCATGCAGACATTTTTCTGGGAACTTGAGGAGGAACTCAATGCCATTAAAACATGCAAGTTTTAAAGAAAATCCCAAAATCAAATCAAAGCCAAAGCAACCCCCACAGTACTTATTTTGGATTATGTCTGTTGGGGCAAGAGTCTTACATATCTCATATCTTTCTTGTGATGCTCTCTGCCTGCCAGAGATGTTCCTCTACCACAGCTCTGAAGTGTTGAACACAAGAACTCATGGGATTACTTTGTTTTCCACATCTCAGCTCAGCATCAAATTCATTGTAAAGCCCCCTACTCAAAACTGCTCTATCCCAGTCGGATTCGTGTTGTATACATGAAAAAAAAGGAAATAATATGAAGAACAGACTTCTTCCTTTAAATGAATACATCAGATAAGGATGAAAATCTTCTCTGCCTAAAAAATCTTTCCTCAGCAACTTAGATTTGTGATAGATCACAAATGAGGAATCAAAGAAACACTGAGCATAGATGATGGCATGCAGGCTTCCTAACAATGGAAGATGCACTGATTTTTTTTCCTTAGCTGCAGTTTTATGACTAAGCATGACTTATGAGTGATAGGAAGCACAAAGTTAACAGCCTAACATATGACTGTGGTCTGAAATGCTAGGAGATAAATGCACAGGGGGAGAAAAAAGTCTGATGGGGGGAGAAATTGTTCTAGACCTCAGTGATCATGGACTTGTTAATCAGTTTTTTGCCAGTGAGACCCACTATCAGGTGTACATACTATGGAAGTAACCACAATAACTACATGTTTCTCTAGCATCTCCTTTCTAGATTATTTATACAGCACTCGGCTGTGGGCTAGATGTCCCCTACAGGAATTTACAGTCTCATTTTATTCATGATGTTCAGTTACTGCAGTGAAAAGAGCCATTTATATCTAGAGACTCCAACACAGGCAAGCAGTAAGGGTAGCAAACAATGAGGGAGGCAATGCAAGAAAAAAGAAAAGAAATCAGGATCCCACAGGTTTTACGTACTGAGAAGTTTGGGATGACATCTCTAGCTACAAAGAACAGCTACTTCAGGGCCATGGTTTATCATGTTATACTTTATATCAGTACAAATCCTTCCTCTGCCAGTTCTCTATGTTCATATTCATTCTTCATATTCATAAACATTGGATTCAACCTGATCCAGGGGAGAGCAACTTTCACAGCAGTGTGGGACTGTGGTTATCTACAGACCCGATATCAAAGGATACCCACAAGGGACTGCAGGACACTTCATCCCCTGTCCAGCCCTGGCAAACAAGACCGTTGTGCAAAGTGGAGAACAGATGGAGTTGTGGAGCCCACACTGCAGCTGAGTAGTGCCATCAAGGAGCCAAGATGAGCTGATCACTGGAAGGAGGCAGCACCACGCCAGAGCCAGCTCTGGCTCCTGCCTGTGAGCCCCTGACTGAGCCCAGGCCCTCGCAGCCCGAGTGTGAGCACAGACCCCAGGAGAGAGCCCAGCAACAAACCCCCTTCTCCACAATCCTTCATGAGTTATACAGGGGAAGAGAAAGAAGAGGTATTGCAAGTAGCGCAGAGTGTTGCAGTTCCCAGCCCTTGACCTCTTGTTTTGTGTTTCATTACCCACAATATCAAGGCTTCCCAAAGCCACCTGCAACAGAGCAAAAATAAAGTGCTTTCTGTGTCTCCTGAAATGAGTTGGATTTTATTTTAACCAAAAAGGTTTACTGATAGTATAAATGTGAGGGAAAGAGATACTCCTAATTACATCCTCATAAACAAAGGGAGTTTGCAGAAAGCAGGAAGAACACGTGGAAGGCCTAGAAAGAAGGCTCAAAAGGATTCTCCATTCTACAAAGAGAAGCTTATTGGCAACAGGAAAAATTTGAGAGAGAAAATCCTCTAGCAATAGGAGTAGCAGTGATTCACCACTCCTTGAATTAGATCTGGCAGTGTTATGCAAAAGCCCACCCATCCATTTACTCTTTTTCATTAACATTATCAGCTCATCCTGGCAAGGGGGTAGTGCTATCTGCAAGGCTGATACACAGGAATGATTTCTGGATAACCAATCAGACTTCATTCACTTTGCTACCCTCACAGAATGCCACTACAAAGATATTTCGTCATCCTGTATTATTTTGTGTACATGTTGTATCTGCCCTCCAACCCTAGATCCTTTCATACACTGGCTGCACAGTTAACCACGCAGGCCCCTCTGTAGCAGGTACTACATCATTAACTCACATATGTAGCTGTGAGCTACTCAGAGGCACACTATTCCCCATGAACATGTCCTGTAGATATTTTGACAAAATCCACAAAGAAAAAAGGATGTTGTAGTTACTATGAAGATAAAAAAAATGTTTTTCAACTAGAATGAGACTCTGTGACTTCAATCACAAGCCAAATACTGTCTCCTGAGCTATGTTCTAATGCTGCTCTTTACGCAAACATTGATTGTGTACACAAGATAATAAAGGTTGGAAGAAAGTTTTAAGAATTGTTCATCTAGAATGAAAGGTGGATGTTTCCTAATGAAAATAACTGTGCATAGAGAAACGAATGAAAGGAAAACAAACCCAGCCATTATCCACACTTGGCCTCACGAACAAAGTGTTAGGCTGAGCCAAGCACTGGTATCAATTTTCTTTGCTTAATGAAAAGGTTTTCTGAGATGTAGTCCTTTCTGCTTCACTGTGGATTGACAATGCATTCTGACCTAATGGAGGCTGATTACTGTTTCCATTATGCAAGGCTGACAGAAGCAATATTTCTTCAAACCACAACCTGTTGTTGAGCACAGAGTTATTGTAGTGTGACTCCAGGCTACAAAGGCCTTTTCATATCACATGTTCCTCATCTGCTTTGAAGCACCACACGTCCTCTCACGTGACGATGGGAAGACCTGTGGGGCCGTCCTGCTGTCACTGCTGGGATTTCATTGCTCAGGATTAAAAATAGAACCATGTGGAAGTCTTGGTTCAACATGAAAACCACATGTGACCTGCACTACACTTCAATTCCCTAAAAACAAAAAATCACTAAGCACCACAATTGAGAGATTAACCGGGTGGGAAGTCCTCAGCTCCTCCTGATCTCCCCAAGGCTTAACTGAGCACTACCACAACTGGCACAGGAAACCGCATCCTTCTTGCAAAACAGCAAGGAGAAATTCAAGCTGTGTACGTCTTGTCCCTCTCCAAGAGTTGTTTCTATTTGGAGGATTTGGGAATTTACCAGAGCAGGGGCAGAGCCTGGTCTGCTCAAGCCAGGCCTGTGCTCAGAGTCATTATACACAGCCCTGCCACTGCCTCCTCTCAAAGCCACTTGTGTACTTGGCGTTTTGTTTGTATTTGTTGATCACATGCATCAATGATTTTTCATCATTTACATTTCACAGCCTCACAGCTAAGGCCAGTTCTGCCAGGCTCTGATGGCACTTCGATGCTCATTTTGCTGGATGCACTTTGGGCTGCACATCCCAAGAGGGGCTTCACCTGTCACTTCCCTCCACAATTAGTCAGCCTGGCCAATGCAGGGTGCAGTTAAACTTGCAGGACTGTGTGAAGGACAAAACCAACAGGCTGGTGTGGCTGTCACCAGCTGTTACATAGCAGTGCATCCCGGGCACCAGGAAAAGTGGGAACTGAGGAAGTGAGTAGCCAGTGTTAAAGTGACAAGCCTGTGGAAAGACTTTGAAGAAAAATTAAAGGTGGAAAGCTCTGTACCAGAGGCAGGAGAAAATGTATTCAAGTAGGGAGCAGGGAATCCAGAATGTCCTGTGTCTGAGCTGTCACTCAAAGCTGCTCTGAGGCTGCTCTGAGGCTGTCACAGACTTTACCTCCCTCTTTCAGCATCAGTGTGCTGGGCAGACGTTTCAGGAGAGACCCTCCACAGTGCTTTGCTTTGCCTATGTGATCAGTGTCACTACAGCCTGTGGGAGCCCTCAGTGTCCTCTAAATTAGATGCATCCTTCCTAAACCAGCTGTGAAACACACTTGTGCCTGCAGAGCCTCAGGAAAAAAGTTAAAAAAACAACAAAACCCACCACCAACATGAAAAGAAGCTTTTTGCAAAGAATATTAAAGGAGAGCTAACATGGTTTTCACATGCTGGGTGGGGAGGCCTGAGTCAGCTTGAGGAAGTGGTTGTCTCTACACCACCTCAAACCAGTCACAGACTCTGAGCGAGTCTTCTACCAGAAAGAACAAACTAATGCCAAAATATATTCCTTAGGTTTTGGTGCATGCATTTGCTCCCTGTTTGGTTTATATTCCCCCAGGTTATCTGCTATCAGAAAAACATCACAGCAAGTGGCAGAGCACAGTCAGTGCTGGAGGGCATTGCCTGGATCCTGTTCCTGTGTGCTGGGCAGCAGAACCCATCAGTCACAGCTCTCTCCAGCCTCTGCTGACCCTGAGAAAAACAAACCATCTGTGATTGCTCGGAGGATTTCTCCCTGCACTTCTGCTGTGGCCAGGGCTTCACCTGCCAAATGGTGTGTTGCTGGGTGCTGGGAGTTTGTTAAGCTGCACTGAGAGCAAAACCATTTGCTGCTTTTAAAATAACAACTAGAGCACTGAGTGATGGGAAAAAAAAAACCACCAAACCAAACAACCAAAAAAATGAAGAAAACAAAACAAAACAAAAAAAGCCCCCAACCAAACAAAAGGAAACACATTGCTGCATGTGATTATCCTGCAGGAACCTAACTGCTGGCGTGGTGCCACCAAAGACAGCAGCTGAAGGGCAGAACCACGTGAAAAGCCAGACACCGATCAATCGCCAGAGAAGAGTCATTACTTGTGCGCTCTTGGCTTTATTTTTCTGGGGACCAAAGGGGACATAAGGTTCTATAGCTCCATGAACTACAAATTTTCACCCCAGGTTGACATTGCAGGTAATCCCCTTCTGTTAATGAAAATTCACTGCTGTCCTAAACTTGCCCAACACAAACTCCACTGTTGTACAGCTCTGCACAGCAAACAGCCACAGAGAGGACAGTGCTTGGCTTCTCCTCTGGCCACTTGTCCCATTCCCTGGATGTGTGTAGCCAGGCACTGTGACTCCTGCCAAGCACCCAGGGCCTCCCTCTCTTTGCCTGTCAGTCCAGCCTGAGATGGAGGGATTTCCCTAAATAATGCCATACTCATCTCCTGAGGAGTCATTTAATGGCACCCATGAGCAGCAGTACAATGTCTTGTCTGTGGAGGTTTCCTGCTTAAACTACAGAAGGTGGAGAAGGAAAGCAATGAAGTGACCTCTTTAAAATCAAGCAGAACCACGAGTAAAACCACAACTCTCCCTAGCTCTGTGCCACAGATTTATTCTTGGAGCCACAGACCACAGCATTAAGTTGCTTGACTTCAAAAGCCTGTGTGGGTGAATAAGAACAGCGACTCTTTCTAGTTCCCTTTGGCTGTGTAAGATAATCCTGGTATATCTCACACATCCTTGAAGCTTCCTGTCACTTGGCTGGCTTTCCGGTATAGGATACTTCTGATTATCTGCTTACCACCTTTCCTGGTGCTCAGGATGAACAGTTTGGGTTGTGAATGATTCAGAGTGCTGTGCATGTTGAATATGAATTTTTCTTGCCATTCTTGAACCACCGAGATCCTACATTGATGCTGTGTAGGAATCAGCTTCGGACACGTGCCTAGTGGATAACTATGCCTTGCCATCACTCTGAAAGACTGTATACTCTCCTAAAACTGACTGAATGTGGCCCATGTAATGCCTTGGCCAAGGAGAAATGTGCTCACAAAACAATTCCATAAGACATGCAGCTGCACTGACATTTGCATATTTGTATGCTCCATTTAAAAGGGTCTGCTGTGTGTTGTGGCTTATTTTCCAGGGCAGGCTAAGTTATATTTTCCTAACTCTTCAATTTGTAGCGATTTCACTCTCCTTCAATTCCCTCCAGTTTACAGCGAGCTTTGCTGTTGCAATACACTTCCATTTAGAGGAACAAATAAGTGGCATGGCCCCTTGGAAACTGTTAGCACAGGTATTCAGGAAATAGCTGGCAAGATGACTGCTGCAGTTCACAGTGCCCCTGGGGCAAGCAAGAGATTGGCACAGTGCAAAGCCAAGCCAAAAAATTCATAAATACAGATGAAAAGAAAATTCAGCATAATCCTTTTCCAAAGCCAATCCTTTGTGAGCCTTGGAGATGACAGGCTGAGTACTCGGCTGGCTTTCTGCTGACATCATAATGGCTGATAAGACCTTGGCAAACGCACAGCAGGGAATTAGCTGTGCCTGCAAGAGGCCTCCAGTTGCATCTCACATAACCTGAGCAGGAAACTTCACCGCCTGAAAGCAGCACTGCAGCACCCTCAGAAACAGAGCTGGGGAGCTCTGCTCTACCAGGGCAGAATATTGGTTCATGGAAACAAAAACACTCTGCAGAAAGATGTTGATAACAGCAACAAGGTAAATCAGGAAAGTGTACAGCAGAAACACAGTGAGCATCCTGTCTGCTAAGTGTCCACACCCCCACTGCCAGGCTGACCACCTACCAATCTGGGGGTCCTACCTTCTAAAATCTCACTTTCTTTCATCTCTTTGCAAATTAGGCTACAGCTCCCAGGTACTGGACACTGCCTGGTCTCTGGTTATGGTCTCTCTCTTCTGCAGAAGAGTTTCCTCAACACTTCACAGCAGACAAGTTTTTGATTTTTTTTTCCTACATCCTGGTTTCAAACAGGAGTTTCAGCTTCTAGCTAGGTTTATTTCTAACAACAACAGTCAGATCCTTGTTTGCTATAGATTATTATCTCCATAGAAAATAAGGATAACACCTGACTGAAGGCTGTGTTTCAGGGACCAGTATGAGCTGACATCCAACTCAGGTCTAGTCAGGCAAGGATTTGGAGATCTTGGGATAAAAATTATGCATTCAATTTCTGTCATTGTGGTGCTTGACTTTTAACCATAGACTTCTGTGAAAATCCAAGCACTCTTAGACTGCATGATCTTTTATCACATATTATTTTAAATATTTATTGCTTGCCATTTCCTCTTTTGAGTCTGTGTAGAAACAATTCTTAAGAAGCTACCCAAAAAGCAAGTTAGTACAAACCTATGCAAGCCTATTAGCCTCTAAGTGGTCACACTGTCTTAAATGGAAAGACTCCAGCTGACTTCATGGGAAACTGAATCAGGTCAGTAATGAAGGCTGCAAATTCAGGTTTGGTTCAGTTACACAGAAGTTCAAAGGCTTGTCTAGATCTGCTGGATAAATGAAATCACCAAGACTTTTGCACTTTGCAAGAGCAAACACCATATAAGACACATAAGAGTCTTGAAAATGAGGATACTGCAAGACTAACCTTTCTCACAGCACTGCTGCTACACTGAGAATCAAAACAAGAAAGGCAAAAAAGGGAGCATTTGGCATAGAGGTGAACGCCATCTCAAAAAGAGGATTTTTTTTTCTCCCTTCCTGGATGTTCAGCTTTAGTTTTTCTTCCTTTATGGCGCTGACTCTTTTCATCAGGAGAAACAGTATGTTCCTCTCTGCTTTCTCCTGTGCTAGCCTTGCTCCAAATTACAATCTTAAACACATATACTATTAGTTACATGTCCATGGCAATCAGCTCCTGTCCTCAACAAAAGGCTTCTGCTCCCCTATTAACAATATTTCATCGCTGCATAGATAGTACAGAATGACAAAGGCATATGGAATAATGAACAATGCAATGAAAGCCCCTTGGATTTCCCTATTCTGCCCATAGTACAGGACAAGAATGAGGAGACATTTGATAAAATTAGAAAGGCTGCAAAGGCTGATACAGATTAAAGGGAAGACTTTTCCTCTTTAAACATAGTTTATAACCAGTCTGTGAAATTAACTGCTGCCTACTCAGAGCAGGGGAAGAACAAGATCATATTTTCTGTGTCCTTTTTTTAATGTGGAATCTAGCGACATTCACATAATCAAAGCAGATTTTGAAATAAAGTAGCAAGGAAATATTTTAGTTAAAAGGAAATACGAAACAGGAGGCACTGGTCTGCATAAGGCTCTTGTGAGAACTTTCGGTTTTCTGGCTGGAGTAACAATGTATTAAAGAGAAGGAGGCTTGGAATAAGATGCTTGAAAGACATTCCCCTGGACAGAAGGGTGAGATGCAGAGCCAACAAGCCAAGGACCTTCAGATGTGTTGGTAGACTCTGGAGCAGGAGGGGCAGCTCTGTGTCTCGCACAGCAGGAAGGATGGTGGGGGCACATCAGAACTGAGCTGAGGCACACCAGGAGCAACAGGCACAGGGGACACGGAGCTGGCACTGCCTGGGGCAAGAGAGGCAGAGGAGGCAGAGAAGGTTGAGCCTCTGTCTTCCAGGGCATGGTAGCCAGGCAGCTCTGTCCAGAAGCAGCCCAAGCTCTGCACTGCTCTGTGTGTTGCAGCTTGCCAGACAAACCCAGCAGTGCCACCTTCATTCCTCGGGAGTCTGTGCTGTGCTGTATGGTGCCAAACATCTCTAAAGGTGGTCTTTCTCTCAGTAAATGTGTTGCTGAAGTTATGCTCCTCTCCTCTTGTGAGCTTGTCTCTGTGCCTATAAATCCCCAGTTCTAGATTTTGATTTACCTGATGCTACTCCTGACAGCGTTGCTGGGAGTGACCCTCTTCCACCACTGGCACAAGCAGCTGGTCTGTTTGGGCAGTGGGACAATACAAAGACTGTGGCTGGACTTCTCCATCAGCTCCTTTTTGTAAGATGAAAATCTCGTGGTGTGTTACTCAAAGATTCAAAAGCTCATTGCAGTGGCTTAATATCAATTGGCAAAACTAAAAGTGATAAGGGATGTTAATCTTCATGCTCCAGGGTATAAACTAATTACCATCTGGAGTCACAGGAGGAAGCTTTCTTCTATCTACTGATACAGCCTTTTACTGTTGCCTGGGAAAATGATGAGTTTGGAAGAGGTTGTTCCTCTCTCTGATGCATTGACCTTTGTCGAAGACTGGATTCTCAGCTAGTGGATCAATGGCCTATTTTGGGATGACATTCCCTTGTTGATATATCACCTTCCATTGAAATTCATCCATTTGGTTTAACATCCATTAGCAAGGTAATGCCCCAGAGCCTTGTATTTGTCAAATTGTTTGTTTACCCTTTTTATTCCGGAGATTAGTGCAATCTTACATGCAAAGTGCAAGTGTACACATTCACAGCCCTGTAACTCTCTGGTCTGAAAGGTTCCCGTTCCCTCCGTGCCTTTTGGAGGCAGCAGCAGTGGTGACTCTGGTACAGGCCTAAGCCTTTTATCAATGAGCAGCATGGCAGGTCTATTTGTTTGAGCCCTTGCTGACACCCACACTCTCTGTAATTCAGTCTGACAGATTGAGGCCATGTTCCAGATCTCACAAAAGAAGCAGAGGCGGGTATTGATTTTTCTGTTATTGTTGGTGATTTGCTGCTTCATTCCTTTAACAAATGGAAAAAAAAAATTATGTATATATATATGTAGTAAACAGGAAGGTCACAGCTGCAGGTTGGCAGAGCACACAGTGCTGTTCCCTGTGTTCTGCTCCTCTGTCTCTGTCTCTCTGATTCAATAGGCATGTTCCACAGACCTTGAGCAACAACACTGGATAAATATGAAAAAAATGTCCAGGGTGCTGCTAACAACCCAGAGGGACTCAGGAGAAGCATCCTTCACCCTGAGACTTTGAGTAATGGTCCTGAATGCCATATCAGAGCAACACCTGCATGTAGTTTTTCCTGCACTAGCTCTGGTATGGAGAGAACCTTCAGGTTCATACAGAAACCAGGTCCCTGAGCACACTGTGCTCAGGCTTGACTCTAACTCACCTCGGGTATCATTTCTCAGGCTCAGACACAGTGCAGGTCCTACCACAGATGTGCTGAATGCTGCTGGCCACGTCCCCTCACTGCTCCAGGCACCACGTAGACACCTCTGGTCAGGTGTGTGCCCATCCTGGGCATCTGCTGCATTTGTTTGGCAAGCTGCACACCTTGTAGCTCCTTACACCTGATGTACAAAGATGCTGAGGTATCAATCTCCCATTGAAACCAACAGAACTCAAGCACCTTTCCTATTCTACTCTGTTGGTTCCTGTGCTTTTGGGAGCTTTCTAAACTCCAAATGAACCAAAGAAAACAAAAGATAAATCTTTATGGGTCTGTTGCTTCTATTACACATCATCCTGAAATGTTCAGGATCTCCCTTTTCACAGCTAATTTGGGACAGAAACTGTGCAGATTCAGGTTTGAACTCCTGGACAGAGTGTGCTTCCAGGTGTGGAAATTAGCCATTTGTAGTAATCTCAATAATTTATTATCAGTGTCTTCAGATTTCTCTCAGAAGATGCAGAATACTGTTTAAAAACCCAAACAAATAAAAAACAAACAGTTTTAGTTGCTCAGGTTTAGGGTTTTTTCTTCTTGGGGAAGTGGGATGACATAGAAAGGCTGGACTGCTCCTGCATATCCTCAGTGGAGCAATGGATACCAAACACAAAACACTTCAATAGTATGTTGATGCCTCTAACATAATTACAAAATATATCAGGGATTTTTTTTTAGCAGCCTTTCAGACTTTAGGAGAGAGCAGTAATATCTTGGTGCTGTGAGCAGAGCCATTTTCACTATCACAGGGTTTTGACAACCAGCTTCCTAGGCAGTTTGTCATGTTGAATGTCACTAAGACCATCTGAATACTGATACCGTTCATGACTTTTTGTTATGTTGCATGTAAAGATTTTATGTATGTAATTTAGAAAAGGCATTGATAAATGGATATAAATCTTCGGAGAGGCTACTGGAAAAGACTCATTTAATATCACACTGGCATCTGTGCTATGTTAGGCTTCAAGAATATTTTCTACCCTTTTTATGAGCTCAGTGGCATTGCAGTGGTTGTTCTTTAAGATGACTGAAAAACACAGTAAAGCCCAGGGAACACTGACATAAATCTGGAGTAACTTTGTTCCTTCTGATGGAGATACCTGTGCACTATTGGAAGTGCTGTTCAGCCCAGGGTTTGGGTCATACCTGCATTTACCAGTAAGAAGAAATATAGCTACTTAGCTTATTGCATGTGTTTGCACTTTCTCTTTTAAATCCTTGGCTTACATGCCAAAACAAGTATTTTCCCTTCTCCCTGGGAAGTGTTGTGCCATGTCTTCTTCTGGCACTGGCTCACAAGGAGCATTTTCTGCTCTCCCAGAGGATGAGAAAGGACCCAGCAAAGGAGAGACCTGCTCCTTCACGGGTCACTGGTCAGGCAGAGCAAAGCTGGACCACCAAAATCAGCATAAATCTTTATTTCTCTTGCTCCTGGCATTGCTGGCTTGCACTTTTTCCAATGTAGCCTTGCTCCCATCAACTGGCTCCACGGTGGGCAGGAGGGCAGGTCCCTTAATGGCCATTCTGCAGCACTGGCCTCAGGGCAGCTACAGGCTGAGCAAACATCTGCTCTGGCCAGCAAACACTGACCTACTGATGGGTTTGCTCTCACCACTTACAGCCCTACCTCTTCTACTGCCTTTTGAATGTTTTGTATTATTATTTTTACGTTTGAAAACAAGGGTGCTGCTTTCAAGAAGGTAAATCTATGCTTCCAGGCAGGACAGACTCATCTTTGAAAGGCGTGAGGTTGACTTGCCACAGTGCCACTGCATTTCTGGTTTGGGCACCCTGGCCTGGAGGTAATAACAGTGGTGAGGGCACAGCACTTTGCACTGAAGGATTCTGGCACTTCAATAAATGCAGCTTATTAGTACTCCTGCAGCCCCAGGATATGGAAGGTGTGACTTTTCACTGCTTCCATTAGCGCTGTGCCAAGAGGTCACTGCAGAGGCTGAAGGGAGTAGGATCACACGGTGGAGGGGTGTAGGAACAAGCAGAGAGTCCCAGCACCAGTGTGTTCGGCCAAATATCAAAGCAGAGAGAGATGGCAGTAAAAATGAAGGCACGGAGAGGTGAAGTGATTGACCTAAGGTCAAAGCTAAGCTCTTTGCCCGAGCTGGAAACTCAGCTCTCCCGAGTCCATCTGTGGAGCTCTGCTGATTCTCTGAGCAACTTTGCCATAAGTGAAAGAAATGTCTATTTTGACAGCATTTTCTTGTGTACAACTATAATTGTGAACTTGTCATGGCAAATTTCTTGGTCTTATATGGGATATTACTTCTTCACAATACTCAAGTTACCTAGTAGGAATGCCTTACAAATGCTATTCATGATACACCTCAGGAGCATGATAAATAAAACATAAATGGAACAAACACCCGGGCATGTTAATGGAGAAGGCTGTGGGGCTTCAGCTACCCTAGGAACTTTTCCATTTTTCTCACAGAAATTGTTTCCACAGACATTTTGATTTAAATTGGGCTGAAAGGGAGGAAGGAAGAAAGTTTAATCAGAAGGTTGTCAACAAATTACTCAAGAGTAGTGGGCAGAGTTACTACTCTCAGTTTCATACAGTATATGTCTTTCCTACAGATAAATTGTTCTGGGGCTATCTGGAGAAGGGGGGAGGAATAATAAAAAAAGACCACTAACATTTACGATATTTAATTTTCCATTTTGTTTGGGGAAAAAGGGTTGCTAGGAATTTTTTCATTGCTGTTGTATTTTTGCAAGTAAAAACCTTAAACTGGTACAAAATAGGATGTAATGTGGCATTACACCTAATTATCACACAATTTTCCTCATTGTTGGGAGATTATTGGAAAAATGTTAGAAAAAGTTGTGCTAACTGAAAGGAAAACCATGGAAACACTTTTTGCTGTAATAGATACAATAGACAAAATCACCCTGTCAATCAAGCAGGCAAAGAGCTGTCAGCTTTGCCTTTTGACTTCTCTATCCACAGCAGCTCCCACTCTCTCTCCTGTCACAATCTCTTGGTGCTTTCAGCCTCTGATTTACATCAAGAGCTCTGTGGGGCAAGGACTTGTCTCTTGGTTTATCTCCTGTAGCGTCTCTGTTCCTAATTCCTGCAATTAACAGCAACACCACAGAAAGTCAAGACCTCAGATGTTGCCCAGGTTGGTGTCAAAGTAAAGATTTGCCATTATCCTCAGTCTGCTGAGATTTGAGAGTTTGAATTAGAAGATGTCACTGTGTCACCTGGAAGCCAAAGGCTAATTTCAACCCAACAGGCTCATATCCTTCCTCCAGAAAATTTCTCTTCCCATCAAGCACAGGGAGCAGTGGCCCTGTGAAATATCCTTTCACAATATCCTTTCCTGTCTTTTACCCACACCCCCTCTATTTCTCTAACCCAGATGCCCCTGTACCAGGCTCCACAGCCTCTGATCTAGATTATTCATCAACAGCCCATTTTTATAATAAAATCCACCGATCCTTCACTGGAGCTGCTTCCTGCACCTTGCCTTTGTCTCTCTACTGCTGGCAAGCTCTTATCTTTCAGACACAAGATCCAGCCAGGGATGAAAGAAAATATTGTTCATCTTGGTGTAGTGTAAATTTGTCAACCTAAAGAGAGTTTTCTTCCCCAGGTTCACTCATTAAGACACAGGAAGAGATGCAGGATGTCAGAGAGAGGTAACACAAAGCAAGCCAGTTCTATTTGCATGCCTTTGCTTTCTCCCTGCCCACACTGACCTGACAGCATAATTTACATCAGGAGATGAGCCAAGAGCAGGAGCGATGGCAGGGGCTTGGCAGCTTGGTGAAAGGGATTTTAGGGTAAGTTTTGCTGAATGAGTGATCTTCAACAGCATTCCTGCACTCACAGTTGTATTGCTGACAAGGCCAGTGGAAGGCCCCAGGAACTTGGAGGAGTTTGGAAGCAGGGGATAGAAGAAAGATTAATGTCTGAAACAGTCGTGTAAGGCTTCCTTGTACAATATATAATGATGACTGCACGGGTTCTTTTAATCAAAAAATAAAGTTTGTTTGTTCTTATAAATAAAACATCAATTCTAGGTCAATAGTAAATACCTGCAATGCCACAAGTGGCAGAAGAGATGGAGAAAGCTGGCTCGGAATACAAAAACATTGTAACAAGAAGCAAATTAAGAAGTGCTTATAAATTGATAGTGTTAAAGTCTGGGGAATAGTAAATGGGGAACACTCCAGTCAGTTATAGAAAGACTTAGATCATTTAGAGGCTAATAGCAAAGGCAGTTCAAAGCTGACAAACACAGAATAATGAGGACTTTTAAATATCTAATACTCTCTGTGAATCTTAAAATGCATAGATTAAAAAGGTAAGAAGCTCCAAAGAGACAATCTAATGGTTGTTTTGGGTTTTTTCTGTTCTGGAAATGAAGAACAAAATGCAAGGTCTTTCTTGGGAACAAGTATGCTTTGTAAGTGCCTTACTCTGCATAGAGGTTTAGCCAAAACAGTTAAATTGCTTAGTAGGTAGCATAAAATCTAAGGAGAACAGCAAGAAGAATTTAGAACAAAATTACTTGAAATTAACAGAAGCAGGCATCCTGGTTAGTTATGTATTTTTGAAAATTGTAATAAACATCTGAATTCCTTTGCAGATATGGCCTTCAAGCAATGAGAAGTCACATTTCATATAGAAGTCAATGTACTTAAGAGTTCACTTGCTTCAGTCATCCTCTACAGTGAGACTAAGGCTTCTGAGTTGCCTTAGTGCTTTGGAAAACACCCCTTTGTGCCCAAAGTCAATCCCTAACCCAGTCAGTACAAATCCCACCCTCCACACATCAAACTTAGACACACTCCGTGTGAGTGTTCAGAGAGTAACTTTCAAAGTCTACAAGATCCTGTCGCTCATAATAGAACCAAGCGGATTTACCATTACTTATCTGGTGTTTAATTAGGTGTTCTAACATTTTTCTTGTTTCCTAAAATCATGTTTCTTCCCAAATGAGACAGCTGACACGTAACTCCCAGCAGATCCTGGACATTAAGTGGCTTTTCCAAAATCATAAAGACCAGAGTCTCTTTCTCCACAGTGGAGCTATTCCACAAAAGCAAAAAGTATCATTTTCACAGGATCTTCTGCACTGTGAAATTGAACTCTGGAGCTGACTCATCCCCCTCCAAGCTGACCAGCCTACTCCTGCTTCACAGAGAGGCATTCAGTGACATCTCTGAGCCGCTTCATTAAAGCACAAAACTGGTTCTAGGCTCACAGCCCTGCCTGGCCTCTAAGCTGCAGGAAACATCACAGCTTGACACAACTAAAATAGTGCTTGGTTATAATCTATTAAATAACATTGTTGAAAACTTTACTGAGCTTCTACAGCAGTGTACAAACTTGGCCAACAAACACCATTAAGTTTTACTTAATAATCTTGTAGCATTTGGCAAATATGCTGTTTAATAAGTGCCTTATAAATTTAATAATTTAATTTTAAGCCTTCCTTTGAGATATGCAGTTCTAAGGGTGAGGATGTATTTTATTATAAGATATGAAAAAAAACCCAGTCAAACAGAGTAAGTGATTAAAAGACCTCAGACTATTAAGATAAAAAAGAGGAGGAAAAAAAAAGAAAAAAGTCAAGCAGACCTACTTGAACACACTGGAAAATTGTGCTGAAAATTTCCTGGATATGGAGTTTTCAGCCATTTTGCACTAGGCAGTGTCAGGATGTCATCTGTAGGTATTTAATGGCCAGTATGTCTGTGCTGCTGTGTCATACATACATGAAACATGCTCCTATCAATATTATATAGACATTTTTTAGAGGATTTCACACTCCTCTAGATATAGTCTTGCGGACACTAGAAGGACAATGGTAAAAACCTGTGCTGAAGTCATGAAGGGAACTGTTTCCCATCAGCTGGTCAGCATGTTTTCATTATATAGATGAGAAAACCTAAACTGGAAGAAGGATAATTAAATAAAACATCTTGTATTCAGGACAAATTGATGAAAAAATAGAGGCAGTAATAGATGTAAATAGTAAAGGATGGCTGACCAAGCCATAATATGGTAGATTAAAAACAAGAAGAAATTAACCTGTAATTATTAGAAGCACAAAATGTAATTCCCGCAAAGTTTCAAAATTCACCAAAGGAATGAATTAAAGGCACAGAGTAACATCTCCTTCCAATTCAAAAGTGAGTCATTGGAGAACAGATTAAAAGTTAAAGCCATGTATTGAAACTGAGAGAAGGAATAAGTAGATTTTTATAGTTGTGTTCAAGAAGGGAGAATTAAACTAAAAATACAAGATTAAATGGGCCAAGTATGTAACTGGTGCTGTAATATCACATTTAGAAACCTCATTGAATTAAAAAGCTAAAAAATAACAGCGATCCTGTGTTGCAGGTCTGTTGTATCACATTCTCAGCTGCTACACACTGGCCTTAACACCACTCATTAAACTCTGAGCCAGCTCCACTCACCACCCACGAGGACGTGGACAACACAGAGCATCCTAAAGGCTTTGTCCATCTGTTTGCCATTGAAATGCAGCCCCTTCCCAGAAAGTATGATGATGCAAAGCAAAGATTCTATGCTAGGATGGAGAAGCATGCCAGGAAGTCAATGTCTTTTCCATAAGGAAAACTCAAGGATAAAATCCTCGCTTATATTTTTTAAATGGCAAAAACTGATTTTTTTTTTTTCCCCACCAGGAGACTAAAGCTGTTTTGAACATTTTCAACATTTAGGTATTATCCAAAAGCTTTTTAACCAGTTTTTCTTTCAAGACGCACAGAAATGAAAATTGAGACAAAGATATCAGCTGATGGCCCAGGCTGCCACAGTTTGCAGACCTCCTACCCCAGGATCTGAACCTTACCATGTGAAAAATATTACCTGTTAAGAAACATCCACACAAAGAAATTTCATTTGCAATATCTTGTCCAGGTAACCCACACCTGGCAGCCTTACAATACTTCAATTTATAAGCCTCAGAAAGCTGAAGGAATGCCTTTTGAATATCCCTGAGCTGGTGTCAGTCTGTGTGAAATCAATAGGCAGCATTCATTTAGCTGGAGGTGGAATTCACGCCAATTCTGACTGAACTGGAAGGTCAAATAAACACGGATATTTCAATATTAAGGTTTGGGAAAATTAACTGACCTTTCATACGCTTCTCTAAAATTACATCTTTAGTTCTGGAAGCAAATAAGATGACTAAATCACCTTACGGTGACTAAATCACATTGCTGACACATGAAGTTACTGTCCATAGCTTTAATTTAAGGAGTGACACCATTGATGATTAAGCACAGACATAAACAGGCTCTGTGGTTTCCCCACAGTCATTCATGTTTTCCAACCAATGCCATGGCTTTTGGAGGAGAGAAAGGCAGGTGCCATGTCCTGTGTTGGACAAATAAGTAAATAAGTGACTGGCATTGAGAAATCTCTGGCTGCTGCTGCATTTTCATTTGGCATTAGTACTTGCGTGTGGAGGAGGCAATCCTTGCACAGAAGGATTGGCCACCTAAATAACAAAGAATGGGGATGAAAAAGCAAAAATATCCTGTCCCTCACCCTTGGCCATAGTCAAACATAGTTATGGAAGCCACACTTGGTCTTCTAGTCTTGGATGTGCACCTCCCTCTCATCACAGAGAGGAAAAGCTGACCTCTCTCTTCAAAGAGAAATCAGCTCCAATTACAGTAACTCAACATTCCTCAGTGAAGAGGCACTTTCTGAAGCTGGGCCAGGCACAAAGGACTACAGAAAACTGGTGTACACAGTAACTGTTTCACAACATTGCTTCAAAGTTTCTCCAAAGGATCCAAATTTTATGCTATTTATCTGTGCAAGAAGGAAAATACAGCTCACCTGAGCAGATTATAGTGTTGCTGCAGGATTAAGACTTTAAGCAAGTCTTGTCATCTTTTATTAGGCATAACATAAGAACACACTGCTAAGGCATAAACTGCATCTTTGCTAGGTAACATGAGATTTTTCAATTATTATTATTCCAGTCATCATCGTGCTAGAACATGTAGAGATTTAAAAGGCAAATACCATAATTATACCCACAAGAGAAGCTTGTGCAGGGGTGTCCTTGCTGGCTTCATAGGTATGCACTCCTGGCAGGTCTGGTTTTCATATGAAATGGGTTTTTTAAAGAAAGTGCAGCAATAATTCAGGCATTCAGACTTCCATTACCGTTTCCTACTTGTAAACATGCAAACCAGCACATAACCACGATAGGTTAACTTAGCCCATCTCATTCATTTTAGAAATCCTAACAAGGCTATAGTTTAACAGTAATCTTCCTGAGATCCAGGGTCTGAGTGGTGAAGGTCGAAACTCACTTTTCTTACTAATAATCAAGTAGTATTAATTGCAATTCAGTGGCTCTATTTGAATGAAATTCAGGTCAAGAAGCTGTGGGAAATCAATGAAAGTGTTTCACTGAATTCCTGAAATTTTGGATAAGGCTGCACTTGTGCAGAGTTTAGCCCAGTGCTGCCAAAGGCAGAGGTTGTGTCCAAGACACAAGAGCAGGTAAATAATTTAGTTTCTCCTCATCTTCGATGACCAGCAATTCTGCCCAAAGCCTGATCCCAGTGCTTGATTACTTCTAAAAAAGAGAAGTATATCTCACTCAAACCAGTAGTTCTGTCCATACCGACTGCTGGCCTTGTTTTTCCCTGCTGTTTGTAGATGGTTTCAGTCAATACAATGCATTTTTTCCCCCCTTTAACCCATCAGTCTGTTGACCTCTGAACAATCCCAAATTGGAAAGGCATTGAAACCATTTGACATTTCAAGCAGCACAACAGAACAACTTCTAAGAACCAAGTGGAAAGGAAAGGTTTAAAACACTTCAACACTCAGCACCTGAGAATACTATCAGATCCCAAGAGCAGAAATCCTGCTGCTGGGTTGTGCACATTAGATATTTGACATATTCATGAGAACCCTAAATATAAATTAACTTGAATTTTAAAAGCTTTTGTATCCCTGAAGGCCAGCTCACCACCAGCAGAACAGTTTGTTATCTGAGCAGTTAACACACAGCAGGAGCTGCACAGCCTGGAATGGTCAGAGAAGAGTCTGGAGCTGTTCTGCTACAACAGGAGGGGAATCAGGGATAATTACAGGCTGAATGAGTTGCATAATACAGTGTGCATCCTCAGCAGTACATTGTGTCCTGATTACCAGCACAGAAGCTGGAGCTGCACTGATATTATGGTTTTAAATTCAGCTGTCTTTTTTTTTTTTTTTTTTTTTTCCTAAGAGACTGAATGCAAGAGGCAGGAACAACCAATTCCAGAGATGAACAAAAATTGTTCAGGGGATCAGAAAGAATTGTATTGTCTTCTGGCTGGCAGTCTGACAGCCACAGATTTTTGTGTAGCTCTGTGTCTAATAAATAGGTGGAAAGGCCTTTGAACAGGCTGCATGCCTCTCCTAAGCTCTCCATTAAAAGCTTTAAATTTCAGGACACCACTCTCCTCTAGTTTCCAAGGGGTCACGAAACCTATTTTCAGTGACTGCTGCCCAAAGGATAAATAATGTCCGGTCCTGGCAAAAAGAGAAAGGACAAAGAGGAAGAAACAGCTGCTCAGTCTAATCCTCAGAGGCTGCAAAAGGATGGATTTTAAAATGAATGTTACCTGCCATGTGCTAAAATGTCCAGATAGGCTTTGGGTTCAGTTCCAGATTTTCAAAAGGAATGTTTTCAATTGTGTCTTCACAGGGGTTTGAAACTTCTTATTAGCCTACTCCCGGAGCTATTTTTCTATTCTCACCTTCCAGAGAGGCTTGTCCCTTGCTGACCATCCCATGCTCCATCTCTTCTAGATCTGCCCCCACCATCTGTACAGTTTGCCACAGACATTTTCATTTGGTTTTCATGTAATTTCTCACTGTATTACACTGCAAATGGATTAAACTAATTTACCTCCTTCTTATGTTAGCAATTTTTAGTGAAGTCATGGCTTCCTTCAAAGACTTTTTTTTCTTTTCATATCTTGCTGTACATAAGATACCCAAAGAGCCTCTTCCAGATTTCATTATTTAATCACTTCTGATGGGAAAATCAAAGGCATACAGGACTGATAAATTTGAATTTTCCTCAGAAGCAAACATCAAAATGTCCCACCATTGGTTTGGCACAGACATGCAGGTATCTTTGTGCATTCAGATCCAGGTGTGTGTATATATTTATAAATATAGTGTCTTTATATGTCTTTTTTTAATAGTTTATAAATATAGAACTAGTGTTCACCTTGCATTTATGCTCTCTAATCTTCTGAATGTATGTATTGTGTATGGTATTCAGGTTGATGTATACGCTACAGAATTTTAATTTTCATTCTGAATTAATTAAGAATTAATGACTACTTAGAGTGCTAGTCATGTCATAAAATGCTATTTTTCTCAAAGGAAGGCAGTGGCAGAATAAGTCAACTCTGAATAGTACAATTAGATGCAGCTTCATGAAAAGCACATTAAAGGATATTATTTTACTGAGCATGTTATATGCAGCGAATGAACCTTTTGTATGTCTGAAAACCATTTAAAATTAATTTATTTTTCATTCTGTCTTACATATTGTATTAGAACTTCAGCTATACAAGTACCCTTCATCTCTTCAGTCATTAAAATTAATATATTAGCACACTCTGAAGTAGGGCTGGACCTAGAGTTAAAACAGCTTCCAACACTGCACAGCAGAAATGCTCTTTAGGGATGCAGAACCCTGTGGTCATCATTTCTCCAATGTACTACCAAGTGTTACACCGTTCCCCCCTCTCCACGGGAGGGTAATCAGCAACAGGGAGGCAGTAAGGAATTTTAAAAGAAGCTGGGTTCAGCAACATTTCTGCTGTACAGAACTCCCTGTGGGTGTGTTTCTTGGGCTGGCGGTTGGAGACTGTGAAAAGAAACTTTCAGCTACAAGAGATATTGCACCTGGGAAGGAGCCCCTGAGGCAATCCATCTTCCTTGGCTGGAGGTGAGGATAAAATAAGCTGGGATCCCGAGAACCACATTATTCCCAATGCATTCTCCACTGAGGATTATTAAGCACTGACAGTCTGCTTGTCACCCAGGGTTAAACGCATCCCACGGAGAGGAATTACACAGGCCCATATGCCACGTTGCCAGAGCCAAGCAAATATTTTTCAGGCAAATATTTTATTCACAAAAAAGGACTTATTTCTCAACTGAAACGATTTGCAAATGCAGATCAAATTCACTGAATTGTCTCAGTGGTTTAATAAAAGAAGGGAAAATAAGCTTCAAAAAAAAAAAAAAAAAGGCGTATTTTATTCAGGTGGTTTGAAACAAGTCTCATCTTTCTGTTTTGTATCAGAATTATTTCTTCTGCATTTGGCATAAGATATTCCAAGATCTCCGTAAGCAGAGAATTCCCTCCCTACATTTTGGGTCGAAGCTTAATTTCACATAAAATTATTTTCTGAGGTTTGTGGGGAAAGAAGACATCTTTATTGGAAAAGGCAGTTGCTGTTATAGTTAGAATACCCCAATGTTTTGGGACCTGGTCGTAATTTAGGTAAGTGTAAAAAAATATTTGTTCAAGTGAAAACTGCAAGGCTAGGCCAATTTTTATGAACTGTGAAACCAAGGTGCTAAAACATGAGCAGTGTGTCTTGCGCAGATGAGAACATGAGGAGAGAAGCAGAAAATGAAAGAACATCCACTGAGATCCTACAAAAACAATATTACTGCTTTTCAAAAAGCTTCAAAATTCCCAAGCCAGCAAGACAATTCCCATCTTAAAAATTAGGAACGTTCTTACCCATATTGAGGCTTAAATTTGCAAAGTCTAGGGATAGGACAAATGAGCCCAAATTAGCCCAAAGGCTAATTTAATCTAAGACGATGGGAATACAGAAATCGTGCACAGAAAACAAGGGCAGCGAGAGACAATCATAATAACAGAGTTCAAAACCCTCCAGGAGATGAACAGATGATGCCAGTCATCAGCGGAACAAAGGAAAAAAAGGAGATGAAATTTGAGGGGAAGAAGCATTTTTACAGCTCCAGCTAAATAAAATCTCTAACTCTCCTACAGCGTGTTAATGTTTATTGAGCAACAGAAATACAAAGAAAAATGAGATGGCGACGTTACAGCCACCCACAGCTGTCCTCGGGTTATGCTCGTAGGGATAAAAGATGAAGAGCTTTAATACCTTCTAATAAGATTGAGTCATACCACCTCCTCTCATCTGTGGCCTTCGGATCAGCACAATGGGAACGTCCTCACCTCGGCAGGATCAAGGATACCCACACTGCCACAACTTCCCTTTGTGAGAGCAGAACTCTTGGGAGGGAAATCGAGTATTTCTGCGTCACACAGGCAATGGGTCTGCACCTATGAAAAGGGTTGTGTGATGCAGGAGCCTGGGAGAGCACAGGATCACGTCTGCCAAAAGAGAGGAGCCCTCCCCACCTCACAAACCCACTCACACCTGGGTCTGGGGCCCTGGTTGTAGACACAGTCTGGAAATGCAGGTTGGGACACGAGTGGGGATGCAGCCACAAGCAGGAGACAAAGGAGAATCTGCTACAAAAGCAGAATTTATGATGGTCACCTCCATTAGCAAGTGGATCCTCAAAACCCACTATCACCTATTTCACTGCATCCATGTCAGTCCTGGGGCTTGAAGTCAGCAGGAAAGGTACCTGCAGACCTCATTTTAATTCATACTAAGAAAGTCCAGAAACACCAAAGATATCACTGCTTTCATTCCATCCTGCTACGCATGGGAATATAAATTTTGTCCTTCTCTGAGACATCAACTTTCTTCAAAAACCTCTGCCTATTGAGTGAAAAGGGGAGAAATCATTTGCAGGAAGAGCAATTATTCAGTGCTTTCCTTAGATATCCTCACTTGGAAAAACCTCTCAGCCTATCCCCTCCCACCTCTCTCGAGGCTGAGCTCTGACAATAGCACTGCTTGTTTCCTTGTATGCTTAACTAGAATATGGGACATCACACAGCATTTGCATGATTCATGAGGAATACAACACACATCCTCACTTTTATGAGCAGCAGTATATTTTTGTCATTTTACAGATGCAAAACTGAGATGCGAGGGGATTAAAAGGGGAAAAAATTTCCCTTTGTTCCTTGCATTTTTAGGATAATTACTTTCCACAGACATGAAATTATGACAGGGCCTTAAAAACTGAGCCTTTTGATGCCTGGTGGCAGAAGGCTCAGCAGCTGAATGGCCCCCCATGCGTCAGTGGAGCTGTGCCCTGCAGCAAGGAGGGCAGGTTCAACACCAGAGTCATGAGGGACCAACCTTAGTGGGGCTTGGGAGCACACAGGAGGTCCTGGCACATTCCCTGTTTGGACACTGGGAAAGCATCTCCAGAAGGTCCCCCACAGACTTCACTCAGCATAAAGGACGTGTGTGAATGAGAGGTTTGGTGTTCCCAAAGCAGGCAGCCCCTCCTTCTACGGGGAAGACAGGTCAGGCTGTGGTGTCTCCACATTCTGTCACTTTATTGCTCGTGCAAGGCTACGAGGAGATGTCATCAGCTACCAAGGAAGCAAACCCAGTCCCTCCCTTACAGGTGATACCATGGGGGTGAACGGCTCCTAGATCTCTGCTGTTTGAAATCTTGAATGTACCTTCTAATTTCAGGCCAAATGATTAAAACATGGTGTGATTAAAAAGAGTAAAAGCCATAAGCAGCTACAGTCAGCCTCCCCCATGATGGAAAGCCTGTAAATACTGAAAGATGCATGTTCCAATTTGGGTCCTAAAACAAAGAACAATACAAGTTTTGTGGTTTAAAAGGATCTATGTTTACCTCTAAGCAGGCACCTTATTCAAATTCTCACTCCTCAGCTCTACTCACTGATAAGTGCCATTGGCAGCTCCTCTAAAAATGTATCCAGAAAAAGAGCTGGAAGCAGCAATATAAGCATGAAGATTTATTACGAGATTTTGACATGAACTGTACTTGTCATTCTTGTCCATGACAGAGAGGATAATATTCTGAGAATGGTAGAAGGAAACACAGATCTGAAGTAGGGAAAGATGTTTTGTAATGTGTTTGCTTTTCCTTTCTTTTTTTCCTTCCTGTTTTTCCTTCCTCTCCTCCATAATGATATTCACTCAGAGAAGACCAGTTCCACAGCTCTCCAGACCCACAAACCCTGGCACATACCAGCACAACTCCTTTGTCTTCAGCACAGAGAGAGTTTCTGTCAGCTGAAGTGTCTGAACTGAATGAATGTAAATACAATCTTTTACAGCACATGAAAAAACATCTTAGCAATAGCAGCAACTATCTGATGAAAACTCACTAAAAGCATCAGCATTCATCAGCGTAAAATAAATTTTTAAAAGGCAGGAGAGAAGAAAATGAGACCAAATACTTCTGAATTTTAAGGGTATCTGCATTCAATTTAGCTGGTTTCAGGAACATGGTTATCAATAGATCAACTTAAGCTTCAAGTAAAAAAAATCTCACTAAATATGTCCAGAAAAAGGTATAGTCCCTCTAGATTCATTCAACCTGGAATGTAATACAATTCTTACTGGGACAGATGGCCAGGTGATGTCAATTTTGGATTACTTTCTTTGCTGAAATAGAATCTTATCTATGCAAGTGTGTTTTCCCTCCACTTGGCCACCCTCCCCAGTTTACAAGAGGTTTTACAGTATTAAAAAACAATACTGGAAACATGTTACTCCTCTTGGAAACATATTAGTCTGTGAAAACCTGGGCCTTGATATTTTAAGAAAGTCAATTTTAGTCATTAGGGCTGGACACAAAAGCATGAGACCTCTGAGGTACTGAAACCAACTCAGTCCAACTTCACTGAGGGCTTTCAACTTCCAAAGCCTACGAGCCAACCCCTTGTTTTGTATTTCCCTGCCCAGTCTTGATTTCCTCTACAATAACTCCATGTTTTCCATCAGGGCAAATAAAATGCATCCCCAGACTTAAGTTTTGATAGAACAACTCATCTAAAAAACCCAAGGTCAATGTTAATAATACCTTGTATGCTTTAAGTGCAGTGGAAACAATTGTGGCAGAACATTCTCCAGGCATGGCTGGGATTCAAACGTGAACTGGGGCAAGGCTAACTGGAAACAGATGACAGGAAATAGTGATATGTAAATAAAAACAATGTGAACAGTGGTTTACACTGTCTGCACAGGGAGAAATGTAAGCAACACGTCCGTTGTTTTTTCGGAATTTTCCAAGTTTTAACCTGGAGTTTTACTATCAAAGAATGTTTATGATCTGCGATGTGAAAATTTTAATCAACCAATGTGCCATTATAAACTGTGGTTTTGAACATGGTGTTTTCAATAATTTTAACTGATCAATATATAGATTAACACAGCAATCCTTTATTGATAAATATATTTATATATTTATATATCAACAGTACAGGATTTGGGGTTTCTAACCCTTTATAACTCAGAAAGCTCTATATTGCTTGATTGTCTAATTCTGTAAAACAACAAACATGCAGGAAAGAGGTTGTTAATTTGGAAAGTAATCTGGAATCCAATTCTTTCAGATAATTTATTCCCCAAAATAACTCCCACAGCTTCAAATATTTAAGAACTTCAGTGCTATTTCATTCCCTGAGAGATCTCATTTGAAGTCTTTCTTTTAAAGCAATGTATATTGGCATTGACTGCTCTGAAATTAGTTTGAGTTAGATCAGAAATAGACCTATTGCCTATAAAAACCTTATCTACTATAGATCAGTGGTTAGCTCATGGTTACTGGAAAATATTTCTCCCTCCCTCTTTAATCCTGCTCTAATTGGGTTTTTCCCTCCTTCTTTAGAAAACAAACACACCACAGAAAAGTAGAAACAAGAGACAATTAAACTTCCCCACCCCTGTAATTCTGCATCACTGCAGACTTCAGATACTGTGACCCAATTCCCTCAGGACTTAGATCCAGGAG
This sequence comes from Vireo altiloquus, assembly GCA_013396875.1. Classification (NCBI taxonomy): domain Eukaryota; kingdom Metazoa; phylum Chordata; class Aves; order Passeriformes; family Vireonidae; genus Vireo; species Vireo altiloquus. The sequence goes on from VZRF01012768.1 coordinate 494,436, forward strand.
TAAGACAATTCTTCCAACGCAAGTCAAAGACCTATAAAAACAATGTTGTTGGAAAGGGCTATGGCAACAGACTGTTCAAAGTCATCCAAACTCCAATGAAAAGGAAATATTAAGAGCCAGATGTAGGACTTTTTCTGAATTTACGGTAGATGAGAATCTGGCCCAGAATGAACAACAAATCATTTGTTAATTTCCTTTCAAATAAGAATTGCAATGTCTCACGGGTTAAATCTGTTTAAATATGATTTATTTTACTTCTGCTAAAAAGCTATTTTCCATCATCTTACTCCACGTATTTCCAGTTCTGTGTGGGTCTCAGCAGACACTGAAAAATATGAAGCCTTTTTTTTTCCTTGGATTCAGAAAGCTGAAGATGTCCTTGGCTCAAAGTACCCAGCCCCAGATTACCTGTTACCAGCATGTGCCTGGGACTTGAGTTTCATCTCTCTGCCCTGAGCAGTGATGATGTGGATTACTTTAACTGTCTTCTTAGTTGTCCTGGTGATTATTTTTTCAGATACACAATACCTGGAAATATGCTGGGTTTTCCTGATAATACATTAAAATAAATTTGCCTGTAAAAGTAGTGCTGAAGTTTCCATTCCAAGCTGATAGCAATCACATAATCTAGGCCAGAGTTTACATCTGGGGTAGACCAGCCGAGTGCTATTTAAATCTAAAAATATATGACAATTTATATCAGTTGAGAATCAGACCAGCTGTTTCTTATGGGGTTTCATTTAAAGCAATTAGAAAATGTAAAGTTGGAAATCCTATCATCTCGTTAGTTTTCCAAGGGCTATTATCTAGTCTGTATCGCTTCTAGAGGAGTGGAGATCTTCTCCAATTACTCATTCCTAATTCATATGCCAGACTCTCCAAGCTTCTCCCTCCACGACTTCCCAGGACACAAAGAGAAGCTGCTGCATCACCTAGTGGCTGAAGCAAAGCCTTCAGAGGAGCAAGGACACTCCTGAGAATGGGTTTCTTTCCCCAGTGCTTCTGTGTCTCACTTTTATAATGAATAGAATTAACTGCATGCAATCTGTAGAGTTTTTTTTTCTTGGTGCATGTTTTATTTAGAGCACTACTATTTGAATATCTAAATATATGAAAATAGCTCCTCAGTGAGGACTACATTCCCTTGCAAGCCGAAGTTATCACACAGAAGAGGAGCCAGGCAGGTCCTTCTCAGTCAAAGTCTTCACCGCCTGACCCCAGGCACGACTTAAGCCACCAGAGCAGAAAAAAAATGTTTCTTCTATCAACCTCAACCCAAGTCTCACATGCTATTCACCTAGTCCTCACAACTTGGGTGATTTCACTGTACATGAATTACCCTCAAATCTCAGTCTCTGAGTAAGAGCCCCTACAGAAAGAGGGTTCAGCATTGTTTTGGATGCAGTTGAAGGATAGACTTCTCCCACTATCACAGTGGATTTGAACAGATTGTTACAACACAGATAGGAGAACTTGCCATACCGTAACTCTGAGTACAACTCTTAAAAAAAGAAGCTGAATTCCATATAATTATTACTAGAGAAGTTGAATTCCATATTATTATTATTATTATTAGCTCTGACTGAGAGGTTTTTCCTCAAAGCGATTTGGAACGAGAAAAAAAAAAGTCAATTAAGCAAACCAAAAATTCCTCAACAAAATCAGATTTTCCCAGACTGGAATTTGCTTTGGGAAGTACTTTCTGGTCTCTTCTCCATGTTTAGTACTTTGTGGAAACAGTGAAAGGGAGCGTAACATGCGACAGACCATGTTGCAAAACCATCTAATCCTGCACTTGGATAGAGGCCAGAGACACCTGAACTATATTTTCCATAACATGTTCCCATAACATTGCAGTGGATCTAAACCAAAGGTTAAATATTTCTATACTACAGTGCTCTTTAGAACTCCCTGTTCATAAATTTTTTCAATATTTATATCAATTCAGGACAGAAACATGGCAGAATATCAGAACTTTCTATGGGTAATGTTTTCCGGTGTTGGCATAGCTCAAATAATATTAATATTTTACAACACAGATCTTCCCCCAGAATATTTTGTGTTTCAGTACTCTCAAGATGACAGGACAGGCATTAGAAATTTGCAGACAATTATGTTGATTTGATATCTTAATTTTAATAGCAACCCAGAGCATTGTTACTAAATACAAAGTGATGAACACTCTATCTATGAAAAAAGTTACAAGTAACTCAATAGAGGTGATTAGCTTGGTTTCTTGTCACTATTTTTCTCCCTCTAAGTGATAGGGAAAAGCAAAGAAAACCTCTAGGAACCGTGTATCCTGGAGGAAAATTAAATTCTTCCAGAGACCGATCACAGCATAAAACCATTTGAGTACCAAAAACGCTGCCAGGAAAAGTTTTATATCCTCACATGCAGGTTGTTAATACTCATGGTATTTTCAAGCCTGACACCTGGAGCTTCATGACACGTGTCAGACTTTCACAGCCTCCCAGGAAAGCTGCCTGCACAGTGAAGTCTTTGTCAGACACTTCCTCTGATTCATGTTCTCTACGACATGTGCTTATATCACTGTTACTCTGGTTAATAACCTGACCCTGAAAACTGGAAATATACCACAAATCACCACCATGGAAGAGCTTACGTCTCAACTTCCTGACTGGATTCAAAGTTCAAATGATAAACTCATCAGTGGGTGTACGGCTTTCTGTTACTAGTGGAGAGCTATTAATCTTCCGAAAAGAGCTGCAATGACTTACTCCGGATGATAACTTTGTGATGGGGAAAGCAAGAAAAATTGTATGGCAATCACTGCTGACCCCTGCCATTAAAATGCCATTTAGAAACTCTTCCAACCAGGGCTTCAAACCCAGTGGGCAGCTCGCCAACGAGATCAAAGTCAGTGGGAGCTTTGCCCGAGTGAGTAAGTATTAATAAGTGCCCAAATAAGGCACTTATCCAGAATGCAAATATTTCTTCCTTATTCAGCATGTGGAATTCCCACTGATGTAAATGAAACTACCATGTGTGCAGACAATGCAAACGATATCTACAGCGTGGATCAAGGGAAGGAATTTTGCCTGCAGTGTTACGAAATCTTAATCATTCATCCAGCTCGAGAGCCCCAGGCTGCGGGGGAAAAAAAAAAGTTGCACATATTCTGTGTGAGAATCACACCATCCACCATCTCAAAACCTTCTGAACTGGAATAGGGCTGTTTTTCAATTGCCAAGCTGAAGAAGTGAAGAAACTTGATGAGTTTTGCATGGTGACAGAGAATGAGGTTTATCAAATAAAATAAGCTATTTCTTATACGTGAATAAAAGTGTTAGGATATTTTTAAATGACCTTAGCTTAGTTCTGTACCTCAGAAGTGCAGCGTTTCTAATGCTAATGTGCAGGCACGCTGACTTTAGCACCACATTTATAACTCTTTGAACAAGAATACAGTACCCACCTTTTTGTCAGTCCTAGAGGACACAAGCACATAATTTTAGTTCGCCTCCCTGATATGGAAATCAGAACACTTGCTCCTCTGTGGCCAAGTTTCAGAATTAGGCTTTATTTACAAATAAATCAAAGCTCGGATGGACTGAAAGACGCATCATTCATACACAATGATTTCGCTTGCAGACCTAATGGATCTGGACAAATGACAAACTGACAGAAATACATCTGTAACTAAATGGCTGAGATGTGAATCATTATCATTCATAGAGGTCAGACTACCCAGGCTTCAGCAGTGTTCTTCTGACTGTTAATATTCTTGAAAATGTTTGCAAATGCCCCAAGTTGCATGTTGTTTTCTAGTTGTCATTCACCATTTGCTACTCCCTGTCAAAATGTTTCAGTCATTAAACCAGAGAGCAGAAAATATACCACATGTCCAATCACACATTGTGAATAATAAAAGTAGACAATTTGTGAACAAACCCAGAACCAGAATAGAATTCATGAAAACAATTTAGCAGACATCTGAATAACAGATCTCTTTCCAGAGGACAGCAATGATTTGCAGGTTGCTTCTTAATTAAAAAGGAAACAGTTAAATCCATCAAGCTTTGTGTTTTGAAAAGTGCTATTACTGTAATCTTAATATTTCATCTATATTTCTGCTTTCAAAGTGGCTTTCAGGAGACTACTTCAATTTACCTTTTCTGTTTTGACAAAAATAACATTTATTAGGACTTCAAGTTGAAAATACTTATCGAGAACATATGACAAAATACATTACATGGGAATATTGATTATCTCAGAACTAAGAATCCCAAGTCTGGGAAACACAAAGAAAAAAGTTATGTATTACAAGAAATCCAAGTATGTAACGATAAGGAGGAGTTTGATGGGGTCAGCTTTAATTCTGCCCATCGTAGTTTTTAAAACACATGCCGAGAATTGACTGAAAAACTCAGAGTTCAATATGCAGTATGCAAAGTGGCTTGGAAGCTGATTTCACTCAGAGCCCCTTCTATTACTGAACCAGTGTGCAACCACTTTGTAGCAAAGGCAGATGTGACAGTCCAGTTCTGATTTCTCCTGAAGTCACACAACAGAGTTAAAAAAAGCTATTTTTGTAAGCATTCATAATTCCAAGTCAGAATATTTGCAGAAAGTCCACCCAAAAGTAAAGTAAATGCCTCTGAGGCACTGGTAAGTGGGATTGCTTTTGGTGTTATCAACCACACAACTCAGACACAAGTAGAGTAAATCACCACAATGCCTGGGGTCTGCTCGTTACTCAGTTTTCCCATTTGTTTAAAGATTGATATCCTCATGGCATCTCTTTGGACTAACATCAGTGCATCCTATGGTGAAACACGGCCTTAGACCTTGATAGTGTGCGTGCTGCAACATAAATCTGCATTGCCCACATCTGTTCTCGATACAGAACACCCCTGCCCTGACACAGGAGCTTTACAGCTGATCAGATTCCACTTTCTGTGTTCATGGTGCTCATTCTAGACAGAATTTGGTTCTATATAGAAGATGAGCACAAGGCTTTAAGCCACAATTAAGCCCTCAGAAATAGGCCTTAAGTGATGCATAGGCTGCTGTCAGCTCCCTAAATTTCACCCTATGTAATTTCTGCCATCACCCACTCACATTATGTTATTGTCTATGGCTTCAGAAAATTACTACTAGTGCATGCATAACTTCATTCAACAAAGAGCCTCAATGATTGTTTTCTTAAACGCCCTCTGAGCTTCCCATATTGGCTCTTGTGCTTTTACAACAACATTTCCCCAGTATGAAATTTCTCTCCCATCTTATATGGGAAGGCGTGTGATTCAGAGTTCACCCTGGAACATCTCATCAGGGAAAAAGAATTGGATATGCATCATTTCCATTCCTAACACTATACTGACCTCTAGAGTAAGAAGTGCTGCACACCTGACAAATCGGCTGGATAGCTTGGAGAGAAGGAGAAAAAGTAAAACGAGAAGATGTCTGCCCTTAGGGCAGATCCCAGGAGCAAGGCACTGGGACAGCACAGAGCCCTCGAGGTAGAGACGGATCTGGTTCAGCTGATAATCTGGAATAAGGTTCTGGCCATGCCTTATCCTTCATGAGCAGGACTGCGAGGCTCACAAACCCCATGCAGCATTTTTCATTCTGATTCACATCTTGAGGATTAGAAAACTTCAGGCTCATATGTACTGGCAATGGTTCACACAGCTTCAGCTCTTTACTCTCCTTTTTACCTTTCAAACAATAGTATTTTAAGATCTGAACGTGTTCTGAGCTATATCTCCTCTAGGGAAAGCAATATAAAATATGTTCACAGTTTTCACTAATGATATCAATTTCCTTTGCCTTCTCTTTTCCTTTTCCTGAGCACTCAATCGAAATATTGATTAAAATACTTTTCAAGTATGAGTGAGCTTTTTTCAGGAAAACTTTTCAAGGCTTCAAAAGCATAATCCAAAAAGGCTCAGCTTGAAAGTAGGCTTTACTTGTCTTCACCTGGATTTCTCCAGGAAACCCCTACAGACTCTTACTGGTGAAATATTGAAATGTGAGCAGAAAACAGCTGCTTTACACCATATTGGCTGGACTGTCTCTTAGGCATAGTCTAGAAATAGAAATGCCTAAAACACATTACTAAGGCTGAGAGAATCCATTAAGGGACACATGGCTCCCATTCAGGCTCTGGACAGCCCACAAGAGCAGTATGGACAACTCCTGTCAGTTTCAAGAACTGCCCACAGAATCAGCTGGCTAAGGTACACTGTCAGCCAAATGCCTAAAAATTTCATTTTTATATCCTGAGTACAAAGTTCTCTGGACTTTTGAAGCTGTCTCGCAATCAGTTAGAGATATTTTGGTGTGATGGATTTTCACAGTGATCGCCTGCAACAATTTGTGGTAGTTTCTCATATCCAGCAATTTTTTTTTTCTTTTTTTTTTTCCCCAGTTTAAGTCATCTATTTCTGTTCACTTGTTCCCTCAGGTGAAGTCAGACCAATCTGTTATAAACTGGTATAGTCACAGGCAAGACCTCTGAACTTCTGCTGACTGGAAGGCACAAAGCCACTTTCTTTGATCTTCTGCCTTACTGCAGCACAGCTCACAGTAAATTTAAAAACACCACTGGTAGAAGTTTTTCTATTAAAAAAAAGGTTCTCTAAGAATTACGTTGATACTTAAAAAGCCCTCCCAAGACATATGTGGCACTACAAAAAGCTTTTCTATGATTTTTAAAAATAGCAACTTCCAGTGAGACGTTAAATGAAAAGAAAGGCTCGTGCTTAAGATTTCAAAAGGTACACAACTTGTGCTGATTTTCTGCATTAATTCCCTTCAGGATCAAAAGCAGCATGTACTTTTCCACAAAACCATGAAAAGCTCAATTGTCAGTAAATACAGGTCAGCATTAAGGTACTTCAAGCAGCCAGGAGCTAAGCACCAAGAGCAAGTGAAATAGCAGGGCCACAACCAGCTTGGTGTTAAAGCACAGGGAGCAGAGTTAGAGCAATCAAGAGTACAACAGGTTTCTGCAAAAGGTTTGATTTTTTTTTCCCCAGACTAGGTTATACACCAAGTACCTGGATGGAAGCACCTGGCAGCTCCCAGGTGCTCAGTAGCTCTTGCTGAGACAGTTCTGCTCTGTGGAATGGGCAAGCACAGCACCCACAGAGCACAGACCACAGTCACCCACAGCAAAGGCAAATACATGGGTACTCAGCCCCTCTGCAGTACAGCTGGCACCTCGACTGTCCTCAGGGGCAGAAGAAGAAGGCAACAAGAGGAATCAGACCCCACAAGGGCAATCCCCCTGACTAACACATCCTTTGTGCCATCATGTGCCCCTGAAGACCCTTTCAGAGCTCATTATCCCCTTGAAGATCTTCCTGGGCAAGCTAAAGATTGTACTGCAGTTGTTCTGCTGGGGTAAACTGTGTGAAGAGACAATGCAAAACTCTCTCTGTCCTTCTGCAGTGAGGCTGAAGGCGCTCTGGGTTAATCCTAAAGACTTTGCAAGGAAATTAATGTCAGCCCTCCAGCTGATGGACCTTAAACTGCACTATGTTTTATTAAGGGGACTCACATCTGAAGCAGTACATACAGTTCTTGTTTGAGTCCTTACTTTTTTCTTGCTCTCAGCACTGTGTGAGCCTCCCAGCAGCCCCAGGGTGTCTCTGTGCTTGGGTGCTGAGATTTCCCATCCCCAAGCCTTGGCACACACTCAGGCTGATGAATGACCGTGGACAACTGATTATGGCAGGTGTGGAGCATGGAGTCACTCTGCATGTGGATTCAAAGAAGACAAGAGGTACTGAGGGCTGGAGGTGTGTCATTGTACCACTTTGGAGTTAAACACACCCACACACACACACACACACACAAGGGTGTGATGCAGATTATACCTTCAGAGAAAGTTTACAGCGGGGTCAGTGTGGGGACCTGGGTTGCACAGGCTGCTGAACATTGCTACGACAAGGTATCAGTGATGGAGCAGCTGCAACCTGAAGGAAGAAGGAAGGAAGGCACCACAGCCTGCCTTTTATTTATGTGTTTTATATGTTACCTCCTAAAATAAAAGTCAATATGTGTCAGACTGGTGATGTTTAAATTGATAATTCCCTTTCTACTAAACTGATGCTTCCTGTTGCCTAGATGATAAACAGTTCTGGGAACACAAAATAGGAAAAGAGAGAGGATGAGAGGTTCTCAAGAGACTTGAGGTTACAGGAGGATGAGGAGGCAGAAGATCAAACTCACTAGCAAACTGCTCAGGGTCAAAAACTGGTGTGCATTGTCAAGATGCTGCTTTGTTTTTTAATCCCGGAGTTATGAGAAATAGAAGACCTGACCCATTGTTTGCATCCTCCAGGGCAGCACTGGGAAGGGGACTAGTAGATAAGTAACTAAAAGTCAACAATCCAGAAGACAAAGAGAAAAGCAAAAAGGAGAGAGAGAGGACAAGGCATGTCAAGAGGGGGAGCCCAGGTCTTCCAGCAGTTTCATCAGGAGCTGGAGGAAACACTCTGCATGGGGCTAGTACACAGGTCAAGGGTGAATCTTCATTCCTGATGTCATGTGAGATGTAGTTCTCTGTTTCAAGAGCTCCTTTGCTGATCAGCAGCCAAGAGGAAGCCTAAAGGCTGCTTAGTAATTTGGGCTATGCTGGGCTTTCTCGCTTTTCCTTCTAACCACAGCACTGTTTCTATCGTTTTTATTTTACATCTCTAAAGTCTACTGCTGACCCAGAGAGGAAAATAATTAACCCTGTTGCTATTATTCATTATTGACTCTCTTTCTCATTTAGTAAGTGCTTGGCTCTTGAGTGAGGAGCAGAGGGCAATGGCTGAAGTCCTGTGGGCCAAGCTGGGGGAAACTGCCAGAAAGTTTTTATAAATATAGGTAGAAAATATAAATATAGATGATGATGCTGTTGTACTTTGTAATTGCTTGTAAGAGCCTCAAAGTGTTCTAGGTTTGTATCTATGCTCTGCTGTGCTGCTCTTTGTTTAATAATTTTCATGTTAAAGAGCAGTAGTGTTCCTCTCTCTGCAGTGGCACACATTTGGCTGCCAACTTATGTGATTAGATCAGGTTATGAACATACAGGAAAATGCATCATGAGACAGCACTGGGGCCATAGGAGTGGGGCAGGACAAAGCCATTTTGTAAACAGGAGTGTCCCAGTTTGTACTGGACAAGGGCATTATTTGATTGACTTTATTTTTTTCCTGTTGATAAAGTTAGGCCAATATTTCTATTGGGGACAGAGAACCACTGGCCAGTGTATTTATATGATGCCACACTCTCAATCCCTGCAAATATACAGGATATGATGCTATGGTGGGGACTACTGGTGCCACAGACCTGCCAAGGACACTCAGGAGGTCCCTTTGCCCCTGCAAGGGAAAGCATCCACATCTCAGAGAAGTCAAAACATCTTTGACATCTGGGGCAGTCACAAACTTGTTGTTTTGGCTACACAGCTGTTCCTTTTCAGGAATGGGTAACAGTCATTTTACAATGTCATTTTTCAATCAGATTAAATCAGTTTGCACAGGATGCCAGAAGACAAAGTCAAACTCTCTTCTGAAACCTCCCTGTGCTGCCAGCTTCTTTCTGCACCAACATAAGCATCTATCTGGCCAAGATTTCCCTTTGCAGTGCTAGTTTTAACCTAGATCAGTTTCTTGGCCTCCTTCTCTGAAAGAGCAAGAAGGGACCGTGTAGGATGAGGGACAAGAACGGGCAGGCAGCAGCACCAGCTTCCAGAAATAATGACAGCTTTTCATTACATTATATGATTACACAATTATGGCACACATTGCACGATACCATTCTTGGATGAATAGCTAGAACTTCCTAAATAAGGATTACAAGTGATAAATAATTAATGAAATAACAGATAATATGTGACAGGCAGTTAATACCTTTTCTGGGAACAAACGTCAAATAATTCAATTCCTCTGGAAGACAGTAATTCGTTGAACATGTATGTGGGCAAGAGAAGTCTGGTGTGAACATCTGAGATGAATCAATAATGATTGTGAATGTGGTCATTGAGGAATGAAATAACGTCATTGGAATATGAGCAATGCTTTTGTGGCATTCAAACAGTTCTCTCTTCTTTTATGAAGTTCCAAGGCTTTGTAGTGTCGAAGTGTCATCCTTTCTGACATTTGGAAGCCAGGTATCTTGAAAAGTTCAGAGGGGACAGGGGGAAGTGAAGAAAGAAAGCAGTGAAGAGGAAAAAACATAAAAAAATCATGGAACGGCCACTTCTTCTCAGCTCAAAAGAATTTGTTGGGGTAAAAATGGCAATTTTCTCACTGTACCCTGAGGCTTTGCTACCTGAACTGTGAGCTCAGAATTCAATAGTTTCCTCACACATTCCTCTTTAAAACCACGCAGAGAATGATGTGTGCTTTTAGTGGCAGCCATGGGAGGAAATTTCCAGGAATACTTTGAAACATTACTGTTTACTCCTCACTGTGTGAACAGAGAGCCTGTGAACTAAACTTCCACAGAGACATGCTTTGAAAGAGATTTGAAACTTGTGCTTTTTGTCCTCACTTAACTTCTATTAGAAGCTGAACTTTATTTGTAAGTGAAACTAGTTTGGGCCAGCTTCGAGCCCCACCAGGTGAAAATTAATAGTCTCTCTCTTTCACTACATCAGCTCAGGGTTCAGCCTTGAGGGCAGATTTTCAAAAGGTTTCAGGGAAAATTTCAAGTGTTCACTGTGCCTGTCCAGGGCTGTTACCAGAAATGCTCAACCACCTGACTAGGGCACACCTGGCACCCAAGTTGTCCATGAAGGCTGAGTTAGAATTTGGTCATTTACTTGGGTGCTTATATGGAAATTATCTTCTCTGCAAATCTTGCCTAGGGCAAGCAGCACTCTGTACAGCCTCAGAGAACAGGATTTGCCAGTTTCCAGGTTTGTCTAAGTTCCAAAGGAATTACTCATGCAAAATTGAAAGAAATGAAAAATAAACAGAAGGTAAAATAAAATGAAGACACAACAATTCTCTAACTGTATTAAAACCTGGCTCAAACTGTTAACAGCCCCACCACAGTTACTGATTGTCAAACAGCATCAAGTCAGTATATAGGCAGAATTGTGTGCATGATGTAAATATAAAAGGGTATCCTAGACAACTGCAGCACTCCCCATGGCAACATCATGTGAACTCTTCAGAAAATGTAAATAAAAACATAAAGTCATGTCATTGTGCACAAAAAATCCTGCAGAGTGGATGCCCTACAGATATGAACTCTGTAATAATCTGTGCTCCTGGAAGCCTAGATGATTTTCTTCCCACAGCTTTTTGTGTGTGTGTCTGAAAGGAGTTTCCTTCACTTAACGGCTCACATTCTGTTCTGGGGCTTGTTAGCGCAAAGGAGACAAGTCTAATTTTGCTAATCCATGCTGTGAAGAGAGTCAAACAGCATTTCCTACACTCGCTGCCAGTATGAAAAAAATCACACTTCTATCAGGTTCTTAATACTATCTCGCAAGATAAACTTCTGTTGCTAATAATATCTGACATTTCTATGTATGAACACACAAAAATACTTCAGAACAAATTGATCTCTGGTGTAACTGTATTGAATTTACTGGAATTAAACTAGTACCAGGCTGGCACGTTAGGGGGTCAAAGCAATAAGTCGGAGAGCCTCTTTTCCCCTCAGGTCACCTGACAGTCAAGGTTAATGGTGCCAAGAAGAGCTCCCAAAACTTCCCTACAGCCACCAAAAGCTTGAATCAGGATTACACAGCACTGAGAGGGAGATGTTTTAAGGCTTCTGCTTTTCCTTCCTTCTCTTCCCTCCGCAGAAACCTTGGCAAGGAAAAAGAGCTCAAGTCAGTGTAGTTCTCTGATTCCTCATGCCAGGCTGGAGCAGCTGAGTGGGATGTGTACCTTTTTCTTGCCTTAATAATTAATATACAAGCTCCTCCTCTCCTGCCTCCAATGGAGAAAATGGGAGACAGAAAACGGACAGAAATGCTCTGAAGTTAGGAGGAATGTTTTGCAAATATAAAGTTTGCTCATCTGACTACTGCTCAAGGATATTTAAAAAAAAAAAAATTCTCCCGGGTTTCATCTCCATGTCCTGGAGTAACAGGTCTTGCCTGGCAGCAACAGGTCTTCATGTGGCAACAAGAAGAGAAAGATCACACCAGTCTCCTGAGGTGTGCATCTGGGTACTGGGGGAATACACTTGCTTTACAATTTATGGCATCACCTCTCGAGGGTTCACGCAGCATTTCACCCTAAATGGCCCACTCAGGGTAGACAAACCAAGGAACTGCTTCCTTTCTGGCAAGGTGCTTTATAGTACAGTGCGAGTTCAACAGATTAGAAATTGTAACAGCCTGTAACAATGTTCAAGGCTGCTCTGACACACAAAGGTTGTGTTTTATACATCTGCCAGGACACCAATTTACAGAACGTTCCTGCAGCTCCTGCAGACAGCACTGTGACTTCAGGAATATATATTTACAGCACGTAAGGGAGAGGGAGAGACTCGGTGGCATGGAGCCTGTATTTAGGAACTCACAATGCAACAAAGGTGTGAAACACCTCCAGCAGACCCAGCCAGAAATCCCAGGGGGTTTGGGTGCCTGACAAGCACCAGCATGGAGCTGAGCCTGGCCTCCACTGACCACAATGGGAAACTGCCCCTTTGGAGAAATCCCGAGCCTAAGCAGTGGTTTATGTGATTGTGTCCGAGAACAAAAACACCAGATCTACACATTAAAGATAAATAAAGATACATAAAAAAACCAAGTTTTATTTTTTCTGGGCATTTCCCCTGAAAATATTAACAAAGTGACATCAACGTAAGAGAACCCCAAGGTTCAACCCACAGGAATGGGTTGTACACACAGCTGAAAGAAGAGAGAGGCACAGAGGAGGCTGCAGATGCCTGGTTGTTTCAGTGTGTCTGCACTGATAACCTTCAGTGACTGCAGGTGCTCATTTGAGGAAACATTTGCTCATTTATTGTTGTATTTATTTGGCAATAAATGGCAAGAATATGACCATTATCAATGAATAATGCTTCTATAAAATGGCTCTCTACTAAAGCAATGACTCTGGAAGCAGATACTGTACTGTGTATAATAATTAGAAAATATATATTGTTGAAATAACCTTTCTAAAAAGAACATTGCAAGCCCATGTGTCCTCTATGGATGTCAAAGAAAATCCCTCATCATTGTCACCCCAAAGGAATAAGTGCAGTGAGAGAATTAATGTTTGGATAAGTGCCCATGTCTCGGACATACCATATGGTAGTCACGTCTTCTCGACGCTTTAGTTGCATTAAAATGTTTATGGCACTTACATGAGCCACGTGGAAACCTCTCAGTGCCATTTTCAGTCCCACAAAAGGACAATTTGGAAGTTATCCAACATAAGCCATTTGAGAGTGTCATTCCCCAGCGGCCAAGGCCACAGGAACTCAGAGCATAACTGCATTAACATGTCCTGCCCCTGTTAGCCCTCTGGCTGCCCTCCATGCCCACCTCTCACATATGTGCTTTGCACAGATATTTCAGTCCACAGATGGAGGCCTTACAGAGAAAGCACTTCCTTGGAGCAAACAGGCAGAACCAGTGGGAATAAGGCTTAGAGGCAGCAGATTCACAAGAAATCATACCCAAAAACTGAATTCCAGAGATGGAAGATAAGCTGGGACAGCAAAGGGAAGTTGAAAGCAGAACCACAAGCTTTTAAACATTCAGAACAGCAATACAGCAAGGGAGAAAAGCAAAAAGGCAGTGTCAGATTTAAGACGAGGTCAGAAAAAAATCAGCTTTAGGATAATAAGAAGATATGAGACAGATAGCACAGGGGAAAAAACAGGAAGAAGCTACAAAGAAAAATCCATCAGAAGATCTGCCTAGCCCTTGGTGTGCTGCAGATCTTAGTTCCCAGGACGGGGTACTAAGAGAAGGCACATGCAGTGGAAGTGCCTTTGGCAAGGGATGCCAGGAGGCTGGCAGCAGAGCCCAGCAGAGAAATTAACTCCTGGCAACAGGGCTAAGGACACGAACATTTCCATGTGAATAAAGGACAGCCACAGAGGTCATGGTGTGCATAGAGCCCCAAGGCGGAAAACACATGGATTTTTCACGGCATTAATAGGTCTTTTGTTTCCTCTGCAAACTATTACACTGGCAGCAGTCACATAACCAGTTGCATCTAGGCTATAAACCTAAAGGAACTGGGCAATTAACATATGGTTATTTCAAAGGGGTTGGTCAGATCTGCTCAGGTTTTGTGTGCTAATAGCAAGAAAAGAATCTAAAATTCTGTCCTGTTTCTCTGGGAAGGTAAATATCAAGTTTGTTTGTTGTTCTCATATTGTAGCTGATGTTTCCTCTCATGTTTTCCCATGGTTTACTCATTCACACCACAGGCAGCTTGAGTTACAGGATTCAGTTTCCTCCCTATTAAAATGCAGCCCTTATAGGGTGGAAATTGCAAGGAGAGACCTTGTACAGCAAAGCTGATCAAAAGTATGCAAAACAAGGTGTAAAATTTACCTGGGTTGGCCTCCTCAAAGGTGGTGTTGCATAAAAGAGGTGAGCCTAAGCCTTCAGGATAATGAGTTTGATTTTCACCCGAGGAGCACACACAAACTCACTACCAGAGCTCACATTTGGGGCTGGCGTTGCTGTAATTTGGGATAACAGACACTGCCCAGTACTGCTTCCCTCCCAGCCTTACACTGCCAGTGTTTCCTTCCCCTGTTACCAAATAAAATCAAAGTGCCACAAGCAGATGAAAGCACAGCAGACATTCCCAGGATTGCAAAAGGAGTTAAAACTCCTGGGCAGGCTATGCTGAGAAGTGCATCCCAGGTATTGCCTATGGAAAAAACTTGACATATTTTGCCTCAGGCTAAGCTAGATATGATGGATAGACAGATAGACAGACAGATAGATGATAGACAGATAGATAGATAGATAGACAGATGGATAGAGTGGTGGGCAGGTGGGTGAGAAGGGAATCAGCAAGGATTCTAATTAGGTTATCTGCTTTTGGGTGTAAAATCCCAGGGTGAATTTGTATCACCAAATGGAATTTTAGTGAAGTACTGCCTGGGTTTGGAAATATGCCTTCCCCTTTCATTCCCAGTGCACCTGTAACCCAACACTGAGTGAGTTTAAGTGTGTTTCTTATCCAGAGGAAGTGAAACTACATCTTATGCCCACTAAACATTGCTCACAACCTCCCTGGAAATTTGGCTGCATGAGAAATCATCCAATATCTCAGAATAGCCTCTGGGTCACTTCTTTAATCTCAGCTGTTCTAAATATTATTTCCATGAGACACATCATTCCTTTTATGCACCTTATCCCTGGAAGTGTTTGCTTGTCTGCTTTTGCTGATCTTACATAAAACAAACTGTATTTTAAAAGTTCTGGGTCCTGTTTTTTTATCAGAAATGCTCAGGAAATGTAACAGAAACATTATATATCAAATATAATCTATATATGTAATGTTTATATGTAATTTATGTATTTATTTGTGCTCCTTTTCCAGGTTATGTAAAGGTGGCCTATCCACCAGAGTCCAGACTGGTGATTTTTGTCTTAATGGGTGGTTTTGATGGCATGTCATGTCCTCAAGCCCATTAATTACAGGATTTTTAGGTAAGTCACCTTTAAACTCCCAAGGATGGATGGCCAAGAAAGTATCCAGAGAATTTTCTGATAGCAAATTCTCCTGTTAGGATTTTGCAGCTTCTTGCAAATCTGCATTTGACTAGCCTCACTATCTGTTTACATTCATTTTAGCAGACTGAAGGTTTCCTTGTTATTACATTTGTATTTTTTCTCTAGGGTCCTTAAGACTAATCAAATATTCCTTAAATTCTTAGAGCTAAACAGATGGGACTGCCTTGAAAGTTATCCCTGCAAGTAAGGTCTTCCAAGGTATTCAGTGTTTTCATGGCTCTTTCATCCCAAATTTTCAATACGCATTTAGAGCTCCTGCCAGGAGGACTTGACAACAAAGGCACTGAGATATGGGCTTGCAAGGGAATACTCCCCTATCCTGTGCAGCATTCCTACCTGGAATTAGGGCATTACATCAGCTCTTTACACTTTCTACATTCATGTTTTTAATACTGCTGTCTCAGCTAGAATCCCCTGTTGACAAATCATAAAACAGGAAGGGAGAAGAAGAAGAGCAAGATCACTTATCAGCATGCAGAAGTTACTAATGACGATACTGATCAAATAAAATTTAGTGGAAGAGGGAAGTAAATTAAAACTGACACCGACAGATGTTTATGAACAATGGACAGAAAAGAGACTGTAAAGATTTGCTGTGTCTCACACAACATCAACAAGAGATGCACCAGTGAAATTAAATGGCAGCAACCAGCAGAAGGGATGATAGGGAATCTTTTTTTCCCAGAACACATAATTAATTTGTGATGCATCTGCTGTGAATTACTATGAGGTCAAATTAGCAGGGCTCAAAAACATTCAGCTGTTTCTATCAATAAGAATATCTAGATACATTTAACCATGAATAAAATGTAAGAGGGAAGTGCTGAAACACAACTTCAGTCACAAAATAAGTATTACCCTCTGAAAGCACGGATAGTCAAGCACCACAAAACTGTCACATGCAGGGGATTTTCTGGAAGAAGAAGTGGACTGGAGGGTGTTCTGGGTCTGTATTTTAAATAAGGAATAAAATAACCTGAAATTATATAGGGGAAGAAAGGTAAATGGTCATAATCCAAATTACAAAAGTCAAAGGCAATCCTCAGAGGCAATACAAAGAGGTCAAAGGTCATCCAGAAAGGTCAAAGG
>VZRF01012770.1:10600-32021 GCA_013396875.1 Vireo altiloquus
TGTGTCCATGTGTGTGTCTGTGTGTGTCTGTGTGTCCGTGTTTCTGTAGGTCCCTGTGTGTGTCTCTGTGTGTCTGTGTGTCCGTGTGTCTGTCTCTGTGTGTTTCTGTGTGTCCCTGTGTGTCTGTGTCCGTTTATCTGTGTCTGTCCGTTTGTCTGTGTCTGTATGCGTGTCTGTGTGTCTCTGTGTCCGTGTGTCTGTCTCTGTGTGTTTCTGTGTGTCCCTGTGTGTCTGTGTCCGTTTGTCTGTCTGTATGTGTGTCTCTGTGTCCATGTGTCTGTCTCTGTGTGTCTCTCTGTCTGTGTGTGTGTGTGTGACCCCCCCGCTGGGGCCGGCCCGGGGCGGGGCTCGGCGGCCGCGCTGTTCCGGTTCCGCCGGGGCGGGCGCCGTTTCCTGCTGGCGCGGTGCCGGTGGCGGGGCCGGGCCGGCGGGGATGGCGCGGAGCACGCTCTCGTCCCGCTTCCGCCGCCTCGACATCGACCAGTACGACGAGAACCGCTTCGTGGAGGAGCCCGAGGAGGCGGCGGCGGCCGAGCCCGACGCCAGCCCCGAGGTGGAAGCGCTGCTCAGGCAATATCCTTNCCTGTGTGTGTGTCTCTCTGTCTGTGGGTGTGTGTGTGACCCCCCCGCTGGGGCCGGCCCGGGGCGGGGCGCGGCGGCCGCGCTGTTCCGGTTCCGCCGGGGCGGGCGCCGTTTCCTGCTGGCGCGGTGCCGGTGGCGGGGCCGGGCCGGCGGGGATGGCGCGGAGCACGCTCTCGTCCCGCTTCCGCCGCCTCGACATCGACCAGTACGACGAGAACCGCTTCGTGGAGGAGCCCGAGGAGGCGGCGGCGGCCGAGCCCGACGCCAGCCCCGAGGTGGAAGCGCTGCTCAGGCAATATCCTTTGGGCCGGGGGGGCCGGGGGAGTCCCGGGGACCGGAGCGCGTCTCTCCCGCAGCCGCCCGTGAGCCGCGGTGCGGTGCCTCACGCGTGCCTCGCCCCGGAGCGGCCGCGGGGCCGTCGCGCTGCCCCGGTCGCGGTTTGAGTCCTTGACCCGCCGCCGCACAGGCGAGGCGCTCCGGGCCTTCCACACCGCCATCCGCAGCTCCCCGGGCAACACCAGGAACCAGGCCATGAAGGTAACCGGGGTGGGGGCCGGGCAGGGCGGGAGGCTCGGCACGCGGTGTTGGGGAGCTCTCAAGTGACAGCGGCACCCCAGAGATCTGAGCAGCACCACTGTGCTTAATGGGCTTGTGCTGGCGTGGGTGATCCTCCTGTGTTCACCCCTTCCTCCTTCAACCCAAAAACTGCTCACCTCGCTTACAGAAATAACCCAGCTTGGAGTGTGGCCACCTCTTGCCAAACACGAGTCTTGGGATCGTTCCCAGCTGTTATGGTTCTCACATTTCCCTCTTTTCCTTGTCTTCCCAGGAGCAGGCCCAGGGAACGATGCTTAAAGTCCTCACGTCTTTTAAAAGCAGTGAAATAGAACAAGCGGTGAATTCCTTAGACAGAAACGGTGTTGACTTGTTAATGAAGTACATTTATAAAGGATTTGAAAAGCCAACAGAAAACAGCAGTGCAATATTACTTCAGTGGCATGAAAAGGTACGTGTTCAGGGCGCTCTTGGCTCAACCATGCCCACAGGGTCCTGGTCAGTGGTTTCAGGAGAGCCTCTGAAAAGAAGCAGGTGATGGCAATGCCTCATCTCTGAGGAGCTCAGTGTTTCCTTTTGTCTTTGGTCTCTCTGAGCCTGGATTCACAAAGCCTTTGCCTGTATTTCAAACCTTACGCTCTGCCATGGAGAGAGAAGACTTGGGGCAGGGAGTTCTCCCTGCTGGAGGAAGCCTCGTGCTACCTTTGGCACCCAACATGTGCAGGGGCTCCATCGAGGAGAAGGGCTGGGAGTTGTGACTGGATGGACAGGGCAGCTGCAGCTTCCTCTGTGGCCGAGTGTTTGGCCAAGGGGGCTCAGGCTGGCTCGGGTCTGGCAGTTTTCATCAGCTGAGTCACAGGGTTTAGCAAACCTGTTTGGTTTGCCCAGGAGAGGACTGCGAGGTCTCCAAAGATTCCACTGGCGACCAGCGGGGGCCTCTCGTGTTTCTGTGGAATGTGGGATGTGTTCAGCAGCTGACTGGTTAACTTTCTTCCCTCTCTGTGATGGGATGAGGCACATTCCGGGTTGAGGCACATCCCTGAAGCAGCTGCTGGGAGCCACTACCCCTGGGCAGGAATCCAAGTGAAATCTTCCCCCACCGCAGGGGTTTTAGCTGAAGCCCTGGCTGCCAGTGCTCCTAGGAAAACTGATCCCTGGGAATGCTGCAGCTCCCCGTGCAGGGCAGCTGCTGCCAATGCTGGTGTCATTTTCCCGAGGTGCAGAGCTTTTTCCTGTGGTATGTAAATCCAGAGCTGGTGTGGTGTGACTCCAGCTATTGGCTGCTGTCACCAGCTTGGCCAAGCCTTGACGAGGGAGGAGGGAATTTCTCAGGATAGCAAAGAACATGTTTCTGCTTTTTTGGTTGGTTTTTTTTTTTTTTCATTTTTTCCTGTTGTTTCCACTGAGGTGCTTTCAGGTAAGTGTGGGTGGGTGCTCCCAGTGTGGGAGGTGACACACCACCACCCTGACTGGTACTCAGAGCGTGCAGGGACATGCAAGGCATCTCGTCTTCTGTGTTGTGAAAGGAACAAGGCAGGTCTGAGTAGGCTGGGCGGGGTTTCAAGCCTAGTGTTCTACTTTGTAGCAGTACTGGTAGGACATGTGGCTTGCTCAGAGCAGAGTCAGCTCAGTGGTAGTACCAGTCTGTCCTCTGAAAAGGCCTGTGGCAGGTCTGGTAGCTCAGGAGCTTTACCTTCCTGAAGCACCTGCAGGTCCTGCTCCACGTGGGTGCTTTGCATTCATCCAGTCGTGTTCCCAGTGTCTCACACTGCTCTGATACCCCTGGGTTCTCTTGGAATTGTGGCTGCAAAGCAAACACCCCATTTCCAGCAGTCATCTTAAATGTGTATTTTTTCATAATTGCCTCCATCTTCTAGACTTTAGAAGGTAACACTGTTTACATTGAGGGACACAAATGAAACTGAAGTGGGCCCTTCCTCCTCCTCCTCTCCTGCTCAGGGATACAGGAGCTGAGACATTCTGCTCTGTCAGTGACATGCAACTCTGGAGTCCTTGAGATCCAAAAGATGGTTAGATTGTGGAGAATGACAGTTTTGAATTTTGGAGAAGAGCCATAGTCCCTTCTGTGGCTAAACTCCTCAGTGTTTGTTCTGTGTGGGACGTGGTGACTTTGTAACCTCTCTCCTTTCCCACAGGCACTGGCAGTAGGAGGCCTGGGCTCCATAGTAAGAGTTCTTACAGCAAGAAAGACTGTGTAAAGACTGTTAACTTGCACAGAGGTGACGGTCAGGTTTGGACTCAGAAGAAGGAATGAGCTGAAATTACACTGGTCCATCTTTATTAGAGATTGCAATCTACTGAAATCCTACAGTAACCTCCTCTTGGAATGCTTTTAACCTTAAAGGTGGGGGAAGAGTAAAGGTGTTCCTGCATATTCCGACTATCACATACAGGAGCCAAGACATTCTCCTGCTCCCTTCTTTACCAGGCAGAGAGAAGGCACACTCCTGCTTCCTATTACTGTAAGTGAACAGGTATTTCAGATGCTGCTTTAGCCAGGTGTGGTGATACAAGCTCCCGTGTGTCCTGCTTAGTCCCAAGGTAGCTGTGTCCGGGCCGAGATCCTGCAGCTGATGGTGGGAGAAGGGCTGTTAGAACAGTGGCTGTGAACGTGTGCTCGAAGGACTGTTGGACTCTGGGCATGGGTTAATGTAAAGTGAAGTGCCTGCTGCATCAATAAAGTTCTTGGATCACATGAGTTAAATTTATTTTCAGCTAAATTTTAAGTCTTGACACTTATTCCAAAGCAGGCCAGCAATAACCCAGTCCAACCCAGTGTCCACTTTTGTGTGACTGCTCCTAACTCCAGCTACTTAGAGAATTTGTCCTCAAATCCACCTGTGTCCTGTGCTTTGCCCGGGCAGGACACACCTCCTGGCTCCATGGCTGTCCCAGGTCAGTGGCAGCTCCCCATGTCCCCCTGACTCAGGCAGGGCTCCCTGCCCTTTGGCACCAAGAGCAGCTGCTCGGGGAGGCCCAGCTCCACCCAGTCCTGGCTTCCATCAGCTGCTCAAAGTGCAGCAGCAGCTGTTCCTGGTGGGAGGAGATTGTGGAAGCAGCAGTGCCACCTCATTGTGGCACAACTCCCTGTGAGAGGCCTTGGTGGCACAGCTGGCACACCCATCCTCACACTGGGCAAAGGTGGGGTTTGGGTCATGCTTTAAAAGTCAATTTTAAATAGCTATAGCATCCCAGAGGAGATAACCACAACTATAAAAAGAAAGAAATCAAGATAAGGGGTTTGATCCAAAATGTATTGCACCACAAATTTCATAGTGTTTCATCATACAATCCATATTTACAGCAAAGAAGGAAAGAAATCCAATGGTGATAGAAAGGATTATTGTATAACCACTGTTCTGAGACAAGGGAAAGTGCATTAGCTTTTTAATACATGTATACACACCAGTCTTGCTCTGATATCTAACGAAAATTCAACACTTAAGAACTAGTTTATGGTAAGTTGATCCTGTATGAGCTTTGGGATCTGAAACTGAAGTTGTTAGTGGATATATAATCTAAGGTTTTACTTTGTCACTCCGTTCCAGGCTGCCTGTCCTGCTTTCCTTACTGTTCAGCAGTAACCTTTGAAGCCAGGATCAGCATAAACCCAACAGTCATCCAGCAGGGATCAGTGGGGGTGAGGGAGTCCTGGCCCCTGCTCCCACAGAAACAGGGCAGGGCAAAGGGACATTAGAAAGGAAAAGATCTCAGAGAATAAAATCTTCTCAGAACCCACAGGGTTATTCCACCCTGCTACTGTATCTCAGTAGAGAAACAATTGAAAAATATGTACTTTTTGATGATTGTCACAGTAGAGCAGGGCTGAACCCTTCCATGCTCTATCCTGTCTAGAAGTGCCATGAATCTGGTTACTAAGGGATGTTTGGACAAGCTTTAGTGTACCAAAAAAATTCTGTTGGCTTTCTTAACTTCAGCCAAATGCAACCTGGCTGTAGCTGAGGAGTATCCCCTGTACCCAGTAACAGCTCCTGGAGTACCTGTGTCTGGGGTGGGGCTGTCTGGGAGGCTTGGGGTCTGCATCCTCTGGATCAGCACATTCACCACCTCCTGTTCACTGACCTCAATGAGGGAGGTTTCTCCTCGGGCCCAGCACAGGTGTGCATGGGAGCAGGAGCAGCTCCCCTGCTGTACCTCCAGCCACTCCAAGGTCACTCAGAGCCCTGTCAACCAAGATAAACACCTCAACAGTGACTAGATCTCCACTGGAGAAAGTCTGAATTATTCTGAATACATTTAACGCAAGTATGAGCTTACTTGTAAGAGAATTCCCAGAACTGCAGCCTGTTCACTGAATTCCATACATGTATGGATTTTTGGAGGTCTCATTTTTAACAAGTCAGACCTAGTGCTGCTTCCCATTTGGATCCAGATTTTGTTAACAACTGTGGGCAAAATTGTGCTTCCAGGGAGGGAAGTGCCACCTTGGTCCCCTTTCCTTACTGTATTAGGAAAACAAGCTCCTGGAACCACAACTTGTTCACTAAGAGTTGAATTTTGCCCTCAAACCCCTCAGGAGCAGCATTTCTTTTACCATAATAGTCAGGACACAGTTAACATATTCATAACAGTTTTTAAGCATCAGTATGTGAAGTACAGAAAACCACAACCAAAGAGGCAGATCCTGCTTATGAGGATTTGTTGCTAGCAGACTTGAAAGAAAAAAAAATAAATCAAAGTGTTTAGTACCAGCATTATTCACCCTTTGTCACTAGATTTTATTTTTTTTTTTAAATAAAAGGTATTTTTCAGTGTGGATTTACAACACCTGGAATTCAGCTTTAAAAATTTAAAATGGTTTCCTACCCCTTTTCCCACTGCTAACAACCCATGGAACAGGCTAATGGATTAGTTTTAAAGGCGACTGAGGATTAGGTACTATAATTAAGACCATTTTAAATATTATTTTTCTTTAAGAAAAGTAAAATCAGACAACTCTAAAGTTGTGCTCTCAAATTAAATAATCATCAATATGCAGCCTTGAGGACTGCAGGCCAGGGTAAATGCACCTTAAATTACACAGTGATATGAAAAATGCCAACCATTAGTTATGTCAGTATTAGAAGGCAAGGCAGAGTTCTTTTTTGGTTAAAGCTCCTGCTCCTGTCCTGTGAAAGGCTTTTCAAACCATCCCACTCTCAACAGTTCTGCCAACACATTTTTCATTGCTGGCTTCCCCCAGCCACACAAGCAGCTTTTCTGTGCCGAGTCACTGGACTCCAGCAGCCCGGAACAGCAGCAGGAATCACCATCCCAAGAGACTGAACTGGCAGCACTGCTGTCAGCAAGGTCCTCAGAACCCAGGAGTGATGAGCACAAGGAGCTGCTCCCATCACAGACACCGAGGTGGTCCCCGAATCCAGC
This sequence comes from Vireo altiloquus, assembly GCA_013396875.1. NCBI lineage: Eukaryota > Metazoa > Chordata > Aves > Passeriformes > Vireonidae > Vireo > Vireo altiloquus. Next base: position 17,144 of record VZRF01012770.1, read on the forward strand.
CCAGAGCTGTCGCAGTCTGTAGTGAAAATGTCTCCTTGCACAGTATTAGTTTTGTAAACAGAGCCAGAAGTTCTTGTACAAAATACTGCAATGACAGTGATTAAGACACACCTGGAGCAGTGTGTTCAGCATTCTTTCCACAGAAAGAAGTGCCTGGATACTGCCTGCCACCTTCAGGGTCCCTTAAGGCCACAGAGTCCTTGGGCTCGAGATAGACGGCCGAATGCTGCCCTTGGGAGATGGCTTTGACCCAAACCAGGACATCTAGGACACAACAGCACAACACACATCACACAAGGTTCACACTTCTAAGATGTGAAGATGGTACACAGCCATGTTCTCATCCCCTGATGGAAAGACCTATTTATAAATCAGAATGCTGCAGGCTCCAGACTGTAGAAGTGGAGGCAGCTTCACACAATCAAATCTGGAAGGAACAGCACCCACTTCCCACAGGTGAAAATGACTGAAGATTATACTTACATATAGTCCTTTAAAGTAATTTCAAATTAGAACTCTACAGTCATTTAAACACGGTTTTAGTCAATGCAGTGTTACAGTGTTCCCTGAACCAGACAGTGAGGAAATCTCATCTGCAGACTGAACATCCCAATTCCCTGGGTGGGCAGGGATGATGCAGGACTGGAGCTGAGGCAGCACTCAGTGCTGAACATTCCCTAACCACCACACAGCAGGGGCCATGCAGATCTCATTTTAGCCCATGGAAAGGAGGCACAGATCTTGGTGTCTGAGCCCAATGTCAAAAGGACAAGCCCAGAATTAGGCTCCTGCTGTTAAACACTGACTCTGTTTGGGCAAGGAGCTTCCAGCATCTCCCCACAGATTAAGTCCACTGGGAAAGCTGTGCTCTAACTCCTTTGAGTACCAGAAAGCTGCTATTTCCCTCACTGAAATGGACAATTCCTGGCACCTGTGCATGTGGCCAGCTAACATTTTAAAAATAAATGACATTTATTATTGTAACCAACATTTGGAAAAAAGACACTTTTCCTAATCTACCAGCATCTAGGAATTTTCATTGTCTGCTGGAGTCCCATCAGAGACTACATATGGCACAGAACCCTTACCTTGTACTCCAAAGTTTCTTTGAGCATGTTTTCCTCCTCTTGTGAAAAATTCAGTAACACAGACACAGCTTTAATGAGATGGAATGCCTGAAAGAAACCACAGAGTTGTGTTGCTTGTGATGTTCTGGGGCTCTACACTCAGGACTATGGTGCAGCACAGAGTTCTGCAGGTCTGTCACAGACTTCAGCAGACCAGCAGCCTCCCACTACTCCCAGTTTCAATGGACTAGGATGGCCTGTATCTTACTTCTGAGTTTCTTGGCTTTCTGTTCCTTAAAAATTGTTTTGGAGAAAGAAGACAGGTGGGAGCTTGGTTAGTGAGAGCAGAGAAGCAGCCCCGTCACTGCTTTGAAAAGTGGCTCAAACGAGCAGGAGGCAGGAGGGATTCCTGTCACTTCAGATACACACTGAGGCACAGGAACTCCACAGTGCTCTCACACTAACTGGGGCACACAGGGCACTGAGTGACAGAGTCAAGCACTGGGGATACTGTGGAGCTGTACAGTTATTTTTTGATCTTACCCAGTGACTCGCAATTAAGTGTTTTGTTGGCATGACTTTTTAACTTAAACACAACCTGTGGAGAGCAGGAAGGAGCCTCAAATGCACAAGGAATTACATCTTACAGACCAACAGCCAGTGACTTATGTCTCTTTCTTGGTTTTTTTCCTCTTTCTTAAATGTACAGCCATTCTCATTACATACTCCATATACTCTTCAGAGCAGTGCAGAGGGAATCTCTTGTAGATGTAGACCTTTAACACCCAGATGTAACTACGTCCTAAAAACTCCCATTTCCCCTTCATGTAATTCATAGTAGTCTGTACTTCCAAACATGTTACTGTTCGCTATTTTGTTTCATTGTTCCTCACTGTACACTTTTTAACTGTAAAATTATGGAACTGGCATAAAGCATCCTTAGCAGGTGACATGTGGCAATTTCTAGAGAAAGACAGATGTAGAAAGAGAAGCCAAGTGACACCTTTACCTCAGATTCCCTGCAGGACATGAACTTTAGTACAACATGTTTAAGGTACTCAAAGTTTATCTCCCTCGAGTCGTTCAAATCAGAGTTGTTGGTGACAGTCACAGAAGCATTAGGCACTTCAGAATTTGCACGTAGCTCGGGTACCTCAATGTCAGGCCTTATTTTCTATGACAAGAAAAAACAAACCAAAAATAAACCCACAGAGGAAAAAGAAGTACATTGCAGATTCTGTCATCTTGACACTGGGAGGGGTCTGGGCTCAGGACATCTAAAGAGGGCTCTGTCCACAACTGGGTACAAACTGGGCATCACCAGCATCTCATCCTTCACGGGGTCACAGCAGAGAAGTGTCTCCAGCTCTCCCTACGCTCCAGGACAGGAGCTGGCTGATGTCAGTGTTCTGTGGACGTTACCCAACCCAGCATGGAACTGGCTCCATCCCCTGGTAATTTTCTCCTATCACTAACCTGCTCTGAACCTTTCAAATGTGGGCTTTCTTCAGAAAAATTTTCAACATCAGAGCAAAAATAACAATTTTAAAACCTCTGTTAATTTTTTTTCAAATAGATTTTTTTTCTTGGAGAGATAAACCATTGCAGAAGGATGAAAGGGGAGTTAGCAGTCAAGCTTTTGGAATGACAGTGCAAGTACCTGCCAGAAAGTGCCATCTGAAGAGACTGAAAACACACAACCCTTACCAGCTCTTTCTGGAGAGTTTTCTTGAGTTCTGTCATTCTTTGCTGAAGCTGCTTTATCATCTGTAAGCACAACAAAGGAGAGTTTAACACAGTATCCATTGTCAGGACCCCCAGATACCTGAAAAAACCCATGATAAACAAGTACTGAATGAAATAATAATTAACCAACACTGACAGCTGTGAAGAAGTAACCTGAAAGCCTTGCCTTGCCAGCTGCACACAGCAGCAGGCATGTGACAGGACACTTGGGCTTCCATGTGACAGCACTGAGGAACTGAACTGAATTTGCACAAAAGGGCTCTGCAGGAAAGCTGTAAATAGTATCATTTGGTGCATCTTTCTGCCAAAATACATCAGGATTCATGCAGCTCTTACTGCAGTTTTTATTCATTGCTGGTAGATCCTTGTACAATCCAGAGAAAAGCATTTACTCACAGCATACTGGATTCAAATTGGGCAGGCCTGTCCTTTTAAGGCTGCAGCATGGGCAGCACCAATTACTTGGCTTCCTAACTAAAAGGGGAAAGACTACCAGCTGTTTCTGTTTACCTTGTTTTTCTCAGCAATTTGCTGTTCCAGCTCTCTGTTATCCTTCTGAAGTTGAATGACATCTGCAGCTGCCACCTCTCCGTTCTGTTCCACCACAGAGTTTTCTGGAGAAGGGAAATGCTCATTGTTCAAGGCCCTCGTCGACTCCTCCAGTTCTAAAACCTATGAACAGTGAAGTGGAGAGATACCATGACATCTGCAGCCCAAGAACACTCCCCAGGGAGAAAGCCAGACTTCTTTTTGGTTGTCCAGGCAGGACAGAACTGGGGGTCTCCTGCACACCTCCCTCTTTTTCTGGGAAGTCTGACAGAAGGGATTTGCAATTGCACTCACAGTTTTCTCATGCTCTCTGGCCAACAGGCACTCCTGCACCTGCAGCTTCAGCTCATCAATTTCCTTTCTTGCTGTTTCCTCTTTCTCCACTGCTTGGCTCTGACTTGCTTCTATGTCCAACTGCAACTGATGCACCTGCAGCAAGGCAGCTTCGTGGTCTGGGAAAGGAGAGATCAGCTTAGTATCAGTGCTCCACATCAGATGGGAGTTTGTAATCCATTTTGTCTGCCATGAAGACAGAAAGCCAGGGGAGAGACAGAAAGACACAAGACAGACTGTCTAATTATTAGTGAACAATAATGAAAATTCCAAGAGGTTAAATACAGAAGAGAAATCTAGAAAAATTACAATCTATCAGGCCAGAACTAGAGACTTAAAGCTGTCTGGGATACAGTAGAATCATTTGGTCTAACCTTGACTGAGTTGGTTCAGTTCTTCCTTCTGTTTCAGCAGCAGATCACATTTTTCGTCTATCAGCTGGTCTTTCTCCTTTATTAGGGCATTCAAACGTGAAACCTTCAAAGCAGACAAACAATGAACAGAAGTCATTAAAGATGTAAAACAGGAAGAGGGTGTTGAAAGATTCCAACATCCTTCAGAGACTCAGCAGGCATCACCTCCACAATGCTGCTCTCAGTAACAAGCACTGAAGTTAATGCTGGAAGAGCCAAACCCCTCTTGGCTTCTTTGCCAGCATCAGATTGTCACAGGCAGCATGTGGCAGCTGAAAAAGCCCCTGAGCAAAACAGGAGATGACTTTAAACCCCTTCTACACAGAGCTGGCCCAGCAAGCACAGATCTACAGCAGTCCCAGAAGAATAAAGAACCCAAAAGATGGGACTAACTCCAGCCAAACTTGCTCAGTTGGCAGTTCCTACTGTAAGCAAACACAAGCTCACATTATCCACCATTTTTTATACAGGAAGAACAAAACAAGACTATTTAGAACCGACATTTGGTACTGGATACAAGCTCTTCCCTATGAAAAAACATACAATTTTACAACTGCTGTGCTCCAGAGGAACCCAGACGTGACACAGGCACTGAAAGGAACAACCCAGAACAAAGAGATTTCTTTAAAAATGCTGCCCGATGTCAGAGGCCCCAGATGGCACTGGGACAGCAACACCTCACAGGGCTCTGAAACAGTCTCAAGTTTACTGAGGCAACCACTGCTGTCTCACATGCTGTGGATTTGATTCTGATCAATAGTCTTGAATGTTAGGATAAATAAATCCAAACCTAGTCTGCTCTTTGAAAGGTCAGGACATCTCAAATACATTTTAAACCAGTCATTATTAAGCAACCTGCTGTTGTAATTCCTCTCTCTGTTTCCGTGTGTCTTCCAGTGCTTTGGCAATTTCCACGCTGACAGTTTCTCTGCTGCTCATCTCATTCTGCAAACCAGAAGTAATTGAGAGGTTGTGTGAGACAACTAAATCAAGTCAGTCTCTCAGCTTTAACCTCAAATCTATTAGGACTACATTTATGAGTGTTCTGACACACCACAATTTCCAAATGAGTTCAGTTTGTTTTACTGACTGCTGCTCTCTGCATATGCAAGAGCAACACAGAACTGATGTAGCTCCTTGCTACAACAGATCTTTATTCCAGTTGTGCATCCAGGAGTAGCTACGGAAAGAATTTCAACCATCTAAAATTACAGTCAAAATTGGATAAACTGTAAACACCCAACTAATTTAAGTGTTTAGTTTTTTGGTTTGAACACTGTCAGTAAAATTTGATGTTGAACCATTCTGTATTCACCACTGCTAACAAGATTTCCAAGCTCTTCACATGCCTGACAATATGGGAATGTATTATTTCTGCCTGATTTAGGCAGACCTGAGCATTCTGGTTCAGAAAAGAATCAGCCCTTTGTAATGCTTCTCAAACACATTTCTGCTGAGCACCAGAGATGATTTACAGCTCCAAGTACCTGCAACTCGAATGTAACAGGCCTGCAAGCACTGAATGTAACCCAGTGTGCTGTTTACTGTTCCCCAGCCTCAGCTCTGTCCCAAGCAATGCCAGCACCCAGTTCAGCCCTCACCTTCAGCCTGTTCAGCTCAGACTCCTGTTGTTTTAAAGAACTCTCATACCCTTCTTTGCTTCCCTTGAGGTTTTCATTTTCTTTTTCCAATTGGCTCTGTAAAATAAAGAGTGTTTAAATATGTAGTACAATTATTCTAGTGCTTTGTTTAAACAATTAAACACATCTAATGCTTTGCTAATATTTAGTTCCTCAAAGTATGAGATCTATTATAATGCCAGGAGCGCTGAATAAGAACAACAAGCAAGGTCTATAAGCTGTTAAAATCATGTTGTGAAGACTCTCAGGCAGTTTCTGTACTTACAATCCTCTGCTGAGTTGTTGTTTTATCCAATTCCCAAGCTTTTTCAAGAGCAGCAATCTGAGACTCCAGCCCAGTAACTTTCTGATCATACTGATGTTTCTCACTTAAAATCTGTTGCTGCAGTTGATTTCTTTCATCCTCTAGATCAGTCTGCTTAAGAGAAATAAAGAAATAAATAAAGAAAACCACATTAATAAAATGGTATTTTGACATTCTGACAAGATCAGACACCATTCCATGAGACACTCTCAAACTGAGGAATATTATTCCTTTGGCAGTGTCATGTATTCACAGACAGGAGTTCAGGAGACCAACAGCAAGGAAACACTTGAATAACAAATCAAAGAACTGATTGTCTCTGGGGATGCTGCAGGCTAATCTGTTAAAGGTCAGTGAAACACGCAGGATACTCACCAGCTTCTGGATCTTCACATCCTGCTCAGCAGCTGCTTCTTTGCTCTTTTTCAATGTTTCTGTTGCAATCCGTAGTTTCTCTTCCAGTTCTTTATTCTAAAATAACACCATGAATTAAATTCCTTACCACTGGCATCTATGTTACTAGAAAAAAACGTGCATAATACAGAGTGGCCCACAAGAGGAACGTAAATGTTAAGTCCCTGAAACCACAGAGATGAGAGAGGCTCCCTATTTGACACATGCTGGTTTTACAAACTCTTCACCTCAATACTACCCCAGCAATGCTTGCACTTGAGTTATTTTAGTACAGGGACCTCTACCTTCACCTCTAGGCCCTTCTCCACCCACGAAGGCAGGAGACGCCCAGAGACACGGATCAATTATTCTCCTTTCAAGACTAAATGTGCCTAAACGTGTAGTCTTACCTTTGCCTGGGAGTGCAGTGAGAGGAGGAGGAGGAATGAGGCACAGAGGATGGAAACAGTGGGAATCTATAGTGAAATTAAAACCAACTCACCTGTGTTTCCAACCGGTTCACAGCCTCGCTGTGCCGCGTCCTGTCTGCCAGTACCTGCTGCCTGCTCTCCTCCAGCCTCTGCTCAAGAGCAGCTTTCTGCAGATTACATTGAGGTGAAGAACAGGAGGAAGGATGGACAAAGACATAAGTTGGGGGGACGTAGTTAAAATTTTCCTTTTTATTTCATTGATAAGGTCAAACTAAAACAGGACAGAATGTTTTAGTATCTCGAGATGGACATTAAACTGGCTTGAGCTTACTAAACCAAGTCCTTTTGTCACAGTAAAACTGAGGTGATGTGACTGTAGGCACCCTGACCAGGGAAGAGCAAACATTCCCTTGTCTCCCCAAGACCCAGCTGGGGAAACATTGCTCCAGGCTGATTCTGAGCAGGAACACCAGTGCTTGAGAAAGAGATCAGGAAGCAATGAGAGAAAGGGGATTAACTACAGCTAAGTTTCTGCTTTCAGCTGTTGTTTAGCACTTCAGGATGATGTTTTCAGCATACAACATCCTGTATGCACACCTACGTGCAAACAGTTCCCCTCCCTGCCCCACTGCCTTGCCAAAGAACAAGGAAAAGCATTCACTGTTCTTGTAAGGATTAATCAAAAAAACTCCAAATTGTTCCACCTCTAGAGGGGACACTAGAAAGCTGCTCTTTTCCTTCTAAGCAGTCAGATGCAGAGCCCAAACAGACAATGCAGAAAGGCCAACACAGATCTGTGCAGGATCCACACAAACAGGCTCAGTGTAGCCAGCCCCATGTTCTGCCCAGCACACACAGTGTGCCAAAACACACTGACAGGACAGATGTGCCTGTATGACATCAGCAGCCATTCTTCCCATGGGTGAGAAGTAATGTATGACACAAAAAACCCCCAAACAAACAACTCACTAATATTGTACTTCTAAGCAGCCTATAACTGTGTAATTACCTCTTTGAGCAGCTCCTGTATATGTTCATCTCCGGAGAGATTTCTTTCCAGCTTTTTTTCCAGACAAGACACCTTTTCCTGCAGCTGTTCAGTAAGTTTATCTCTCTCAGCAAATTCAAAAGTCATCTGTGAGAATGAGAAATCACAGAATCTTTTCTGTAATGAAGCTTTCAGCTAATCTGTTGTGGTTTGACTTTCAGAAATGCCATTAGAAAGGAAAGTCCTATTTGAAAAGACATGATCCTGGAACAGTTTCTAGACACCAAACTTCCAACTACACAAAGATGTACATTCCCCAGATGTGCACCTTTACACCAGCAACAGCACATGCATCTGAAAGCACTTCACCTTTTGCTTCTGTTGCTCATATTCCACCTTCAGAGATTCATGCTCCACTTGTAATGCTTCCAGTCTCTTCTCACAACCAGAGCCAGCCACTCGAGCCTAAACATTTTGAGAAATTACTTACTTTGAAACTTAAATTTCCAACACCACATAACCAATAGCTAATCTAACTTCTGCAGACATGGAGCTCTTTGAATCAAATCTCACTTGGCTCAAACTTACATTTTGCAAGTCTACAGAAAGCTGCTGAATGACAGTTTGTAGCTCCTGTTCTCTTAACTCCAGAGCAGTGATCTTATTTTCTGCATTTGTCTCAGCTGTCATTAGTTCATCTCTTCACAGAAAGAGAATAAAAACAAGTGACATACCGTTCCAGAAAAATAATCTTTAGCAGATAATTCTGCTGCTTATGAAAATGGACTAAGCATCAACAAAATTTTCTTGTCCTAAAACCAGCCACCATCAATCACTGCTTGATTATACATTTTCCAGAAAAAGTGACAGTTAAGCATTGAAACTATGAAAAAAGGAAATAATTTACAAAAATACATTACTATCATTGGCTTGGCATTTACATCCCCATGGCCATACCAGAGGCAAAAATTCAGTCAACTCACTACATATATAAACCCTTCCAAAGAGACAGAACTGAGCATGACGTTAAAATACAGGGGAAACACATCCACTGCTCCTCTGGAACAGCAGCTCCATACCTCCGAGCCTCCACATCTGACAACTGCTGCTGCAAGTCCTGCAGATCCTTCCTCAGGCTCGAGGATTCACTCCTCGCCTCCTGCAGCTCTGCTTTAGTGTGGGTCAGTTCTTGGGCACGCGCCTCGAGCTCCTGCTCTGTTCTGCTCAGAGATTCTTCCTTTTTCAAAAGCTGAATATTAGAAGATTATCTTTGGCATTACAGATGATCAGTAACACTGATAAACCTTTTCACTGAAACTGGGCTGTTTTACCAAGTTACAGGCTGAATTGAGTGAGATAATAAACTACTTACTATTGCATTCAGTACCTACCGTTAGGATTTTGACACTAACCAAATCTGTGTACAAGCACAAAGGCTAAAAAAAATGAATGCAGGGCTACTACTAACTTAATATCCTAGCAAAAATTTTAGGAAATAAAAAGTTTAAACTATTCTTACCATGTGTTTAACTTTGGCAATTTCCTGCTGCTGAAAGCCCTCCAGTTCATCAATTTCATCTCGTTTTTGGAACAGGTTCAAACTCTGCTCCCTCAATTCTTGCAACTGTGCTTGAAGCATTTTTTTTTCCTGATAAATGAACAAAACCAAAAGAAATCAAAGAATATCTGTATGCTCATGTCAAGTCAATGGGAGTTTAGGTAAACTCTCTGGGAAAAAAATCTTGTCTTGCAGCCATACAGCTCCTGATGGTGCTCCATACAGAACTAGAAATCCTTTCAGATTTATGTCACAGTGCAAATTACCAAACTTCAAAAAAATATAAAAAGAAATCTGAATTCATTACAATGCCACCAATGGCAATTTAAACTGAACTCTTAAAAATGGACAATGTTCCACCTTACAGAAGGACAACCTCTCCATCACAACCCATGGTTCTTTATTTCCCCGCTGAAAAATAATTCTAGAAAGGCCTCCCCAAGCATTTGGGATGGTAACAAAAGCAAATGATTTGCCTCTCCCACTGAACAAGGATCAAATAATAAAAAGGAGCGAACAGAGCCAAATTCTGAAAGTTGGAAATGTGCAGGATGGTGTTTGCAAAACACACACAGACACACTACACCCTCCAAAGAAAAACATCCAAGGTTAATTACCTTTTCAACTTGACCAAGTTTTTCCATCCACTCCTAAACAAGAAAGAAAGAGAGGAGAAAAAAGATATCAAAATCCATTTGTAGACTTTCAAGGACAGCAATTATGGTTAAAAAAATAAAAAGCATTTTTATTGTTAGCAGATACTAAGCTTTGGTAATGATTAAAATAATAATCAGCAGCAATAAATTAACAGCCAGTGCTTGAATAGATAAAGGCTGAGGAATCATTCATGCTACCTGAATACGTAAGCTTTATGCAAGTAAAATAAATGTGACAACAGGTCTACTGCCATTGAATCTAATCAAAACAGAAGCTTAACCTTTCATTAGGAATTTTTGTGGGCTCTTGTCAAAACCAGTCGGAACAGTCTGAGCAGTGACAGGTCCTGCACCATTCCTGGCACTGAGCTCAGCACTTCCTCCCTCCCTTGGCGCTGGCACGCTCACACACAGTGCTGAACAATTCTTTTAATTAATAGCAACACCTGCTTAAATCATCAGGGTGATGAGTGTCAAAAGTCCTGCTAAAGCTCTGTTACCTTGAGCTCTGTGGTGCACAGTCTGAAAGGTGAGAAAGATTTCCAAGGCCAAAGCCATTCCTTCAGCCATCTTGGCTCGACTGGCCTGGTGAGCTTCATTCTGCTCCTGAAACTTCTTCATGGAGGCTATCAACAGAGAACCACCAGCTATATTAAAAACTCCATCTTTTAAAATTGCTTCTCACTTTTCTGTAAGTTATTTATAACTTTAAAGAGCTTCTTCTGCAAGTAATTAGCCCCATCTTGACTGCAGCACTAACGCTGTGCCACTCATTCCCTCACGCTGCTTGCACACTGGCCAGGAGCCAAGCTAACAGCAGACAGGAATACTGCTCCTTGCTGGATGAGAACAAAGCTGTGGGTTTCTAAAAGCTCTTTTCTGCATGTTAGCCCCAAATTTGGCAGAAGGAGTATAATAACAACTTTGTTCAACACACTGCTGCTGCTTTTTATGCTGCAAATAAGGTAACAACTTGTGTTCTAATTCTTCACACCACAGAGGTGCACAGTCTGAAAGGAAATCATTAGCACACCTGTACACCAAAGCCCTTTCCTTCCAACCACAGCAATTTTCAACTTAACTAAACAAAAAGGAAAAAAAAGAAAAATACGTACAGTCCTGATGCTTTTCTAATGCATTTTCAAGCTTCTCTTTTATCTTCTGCAGATTTCGGATCTGATCAGCATAATCTTGTGTGAGGAGGGAGAAGAACAGACCAGGAATGGACAGACACAGGGGAAGGACATTTTTAGGGTAACAAAAAAAAAAAAAGAAAGAAAAAAAAAAGAAAAAAGGATGAGTGGCAAATGACAATGATTTTCTCAATTCGAAAATCATTCCTGCTGAGGAAAACTTGGGTGACCACAACAATGAACACAAGCAAATAGTTCTGTACTGTCCACAGGGTTGGCACAAACAGAAGGGCCTGTCCCAGGGGTGTCAGTCACACAGACAAGGGCAGAACCAGAGAATGAACAACTGTTCCTCCTTTTTTACTTCATCCCAGAACAGTGATATATTTAACGCTGTTCAGGAAAGGGGTCTGGCACTGGAGGGTGCAAGGAAGGGTTTTTTCATGGCCATTGCATCCATTTGCTTGTTGTTCCAGTCCTACAGCACTGCCCTTGCCCTCACTCAGCAGAACTGACACGGGAGGCAGGGAATAAAAACCAGAACAAAGTATACACTCACCCTGGAGGAGTTCCTGTACAATGGAAAAGAGGATTTACTCATTGGGTGGCTGCCTGCATGAGACTCCTGATACTCAAGAGCCCCTCTCTCGTGTAAAGCCCTAGTCAGCACTTCTAAGTGTATCTTGTGCAAGCAGATGAGCACCTGGGCCTTTCAAATTCGAGGTGAAATAATTTTTGAACCCTGTATTTTCTTGAACTGAACAGAAGCCTGGTAAGTCTCCAGAATACATTAAAATAATCCTGATCTAGCTTTTCTTATTTTCCTTAACCTTTCCTAATTTAATAACCTTTCCTTATTTTCTAAGGCCTCCCATGAGCTTTGGGAAGCAACAGAGTAACACAGTTCAGCCCCCCTCCCTACAACAGGGATGGAGAGCAGTGACAGCCTTCACTACATCTTTACAAGGAACTGGAAAGAAAAAAGCCTCAGGACTGTTTTATGCTGAATTCTTTGTTTTTCCTTCATTTCCAAGCTCAGTTCTTTAAGGATGGCACTGTGCTACTGTCCACATCAGAAAGCTCAGACCCTGTGTGAAACAAACCATTACACGCAAGTGGGGACAGACACTGTTTGAAACATGGGACAGAAAGCTTATCCCAGCTGTTCCAAGGCATCACATAAATGTATTGTTGAAATCATCAAAGAGCCAGTTGCCTTTATAAAAAATTAATGGCATTAGATGCTCCCTCCCTTGTTGTCAATCAACAGGGTTGCTTCAAATCAATTTTCAAAAGACCCTAACCCCACATATTTTTAATACCTTACACCATGTAAATTTAAAGGAAAACATTTCCTAAAGTAACAAGTTTTTAATGTATCAGGGCACATACCAGACAGCTTCACCTCCAGTTTTCTTATTTGTTCATTTCTTCTAAACAACTGGGATGAAAGATCCTCTCTGGAGCTGCTTCCATCAGAAGCCTTGGGAGAAAAGCAACACTCTGTAACTTAAAGATTTAGAAAAAGCGATCCTGCCATACATTAAGTCTGGGATAATAACCACTGTCCTGCCTAGGAATAGCACTTGTTTTTCACATAAAGGGGAAAATTGTACTAGCACAGCAGAACGTGTAAAAAGTGCTGAAGGAGAAAACCAGCAAGAGCTTAATAGTGCCAGGCTGCCTAGAGCACAGCGCTGGGGAAGGAGCTGGGGCTGGAAATGGTTTGTCCAAACTGCCACTGAGGAGATGGGGGAATGGAATGACTGAGGGGGAGGAAATTGGGCTCTACAGCACGGGCACCAGGAAAGGTCAAAGCAAAAGTCATGAAAATCAAAGTAATTAGAAAAGAAGCAGTAATGCTTTTCAGGTGGGATAAGCTCACTGAAGCCCTGATGCAGCAATCTGTCTACGCAAAATCTGCTGCATAACTCATTTATGAGTCCTCTGGTGGTTTTTGCTCCATAAAAATCAATAGCAAGAGCAGTTAAATTAATATTGATAAAACAACTAATTCTTGGAGGTTATCTGAAAACCACTCAAGACTTCAGCCACTGCCACTATTTGCTTTCTGTTCTCCAAACTTGGAAGACATTAAACAGAATTTCTACATGAGAATTTCCTAAGTGCTAAAAAAAACCCTCAAAAAAACACAAGACTAATATATTTCCACTATAAAATGTATTTAAACATCAGGAGCTCCAACTTTCGGCTTAACAGAACTGAAATTTCAGCTGAGCTTCAGAAAAAAATTATTTAAAACTCAACTGAGTAAATAACTTCTTCACTCTGCAGACAGCAAACAGAGACTTGCTGCTGGCTCTAGCAGTGGGGTGACACTGCCTTAATCCAGGCTTTCAAAAATGTGACAGGCAGCCATTCGGGGCAGAGGTGCCAGAGCATTCCACGGTTTCATTTAACCCATACACTCCTGGAATTTTACCGCTTGCTTAAACAAAGTTTTGTAACGAAAGAGAGGAACTGCAATAGTTTTGAGTGCAACAGCACTGCACAGACGTTTTTGGCAGAGACATATACAGTGTCTCAGATAGGAAGAGTACCAGGAGGCCAAGAGGTAAAATGAAAAGTGGCCAGCGTCTAGCTGGCCTTTCTAAAGACAGAGAAGCTGTGGCTGTCCCATCCCTGGAAGTGTTCCAGGCCAGGTGGGACGGGACTTGGAGCAACCTGGTCAAGTGGAAGGTGTCCCTGCCCAAGGTAGGGGGTGGATGAGCTTTAAGGTCACCTCCAACTCAAACAGTTCTAGGATTCTGTGCTTTAGTAATTAATTTTACTAACAGGTATCTTACATGTAACTACAGCTTTATTCAATATTTTATGTCTATTTATAAATGTTTTGTACTGAAACAGCTTTGTAAGTCATGTTTACATAGGAATGGAAGCCTCCTGGCACCTATTATGTTTAACAAACGTTTTCTTTTCAATATTTAAGGTCACTCAAGCTAATGATGCCTAATGATACATTTAGGCATTAAGAGATACACTTACAAAGACACCACAGCACGTATTCAAATCACACACTACACTTATAATGATTGTCTGAAAAACCGTAATAAAAATGCCGTCAGAGAAATCAGATTTCAAAACAAGGTGTAACTCACAAAGTCGTCTCCGGAGTCTGCTCCCACAGACGTGATGGATTCCTTACTGACAGACCTGGGGATGCGGGAGGCTCCTCCGGGCCTGGGAGCCACCGCTGCCTCCTCTGCGATCTTCTTCTTCAATTTGGCAAACATTTTACTGCTCTACAGCCCTGAAATATCCAGGTCCTTTGGAAAGCCGCGACCCCAACGTTTAATACACTGACACTCTGTCTAAAGCTTCCAAATGCTGAGACTTAATTCTGAGCCTCATCCACTGGTTTACTGCATTTCTAGTGCCATTAAAGTCCTCAAGGCCTGGCAGTACCTGCAAAACAAACAGAAATGGGTTCCACACTAAAAAATGCCACCCGCATAAATAACTTAAATGTAACAGAAATCCTTTTAACATCGCATCTGCTACAACACGTTAAAAAATCGGGTCTCCCAGAGCAGAATCCGTTAAAGTCCCGAACCAACGGCCCCAAACGGCGGCGGGGCCGGGGCCGGGGGAGCGGGCGGGTGCCCTCAGCCCGGCCCCCACCCACACGCGAGGGAGGCCCGGCCCC